>CAKNYM010052097.1:152049-175870 GCA_932195095.1 Andricus curvator
TATATATATATATATATATATATATATATATTACCGATATATATTTAATATTCGATATTTATAACTGCTGGCTTCATCTACAATTGTACACAAATTTTGTATCTTCTTTGAAATCCAATGATTTTCACCGATTTCCAGTATCAAACGTAAATATAACCTGAACCTCTCCAAAAATTAAAAATTTTGTTCGAAATAGAATGATTTTTGCACGATGTTAGGTTTTTCGACAAAATTTTTAATTCCTAAATGATGTCCATGATTTTCTGTTTTCTATTACATTTATGAAATACCATTTTGTCGTGGAAAAGGCTAACGTTACCTAAACTTTTTTTTTTAATTATGAACCTTTAGAAACTAGTGATTTAAAAAAAAATTTCTGGTAAAAATACGCTATAAAATTTGAAAAAAGGTAAATTGTTGAAAAAAATTTTAATTTCTGAGGTCTAATAATTTCTAAATTAAAATACCTATTTCCGATGTAAAACGCTAACATGACCTACAATTATTCAAAACTGTGATTCTAGATGATAATTTTTGTTTGAAAATGCTACTTTCCGGTAAAATAAAGTAACACAGCCTAACATCTATAGAAAATTTAAATTTTCTTCGAAACTTTAGGACTATGGGACAATACAGGACAACAAAAAATGCGATAATATAATATGGGGTATACGACATATGGGGTAATGCGGTACATCAGATATGTTTTTGGTAATATGGAACATGGGGTAATGTGGCATACAGCGTAATATGACACACTGGGTTATGTGGCACACGACATAATACGGTGTATGGGGTAATATGGCACACGGCATAATATAGGACATGGGGTAATGTGGCACATAGAGGTTATCTTTTTTGTCAAGGTAGTATATTTAGTGAAATATTGTACTATATTTTCCAAAAACTTACATCCAAATTAGGTCTGTGTTTTTGTTTCTTCAGTATATTCACGACAATATTGAACAATCTTTTCTGAAAATATCCTCAATTCCTGAAAGAACGATACCGGTGGCGAGATCTTTCTACAATAGAAATATTCTTTCTAAATACTTATTCCCAGGGAAATGCACTAACATAAAACATATGTAATATTTGGAATAATTTACTAGATAATTTGGAAGTTTTAATTTAACTGCGCAAAAGAATCAACGCCCACAAATGTTCCTCAATTCGCATAATTTTTTCTATGATTTTTCTTGATAAAAGGGATGATTTTTAGATTTGATGCAGATTGGATTTTTCAAAATTAATTTTTTTTAAATTATTTTTTCTTTTTGTGAAAGGAAAAACTGTCTGGCTTTCGAAACTGTCAATCAATCGTCGTAAAGTACGACCTCGGCGACTTTGGCGGTCAGTTGGCTCGTGAATTCAACGTTTTGGCTTATTTCCCAAAATTACATATAATAAAGTACCACCCGAAGAGCGGCAAGGAAGGAGCGATAGTAGCGCGCTGCCTTACTTGGCTCCGGTCCATGATTTTATTGTTTTATCTTCTGTGTTTACGACACAGGCAGTGACTCCTTCTCCTTCCTCTCGGGAATTCACTCATGCACCCAAAGAAGATTTACATTCAGAGGAACGCTTTATCTTTTTTTTTGTATCACTTTGAAACATTTTCTATCCCTTCGCCAACTTCTCATCTTTCCATAAACAATTCAAAATCTCTTTTTTCCATTTCCATTATTTAATAGAGGAGGGGGGGGGGCTCAAAAACAGTTTTAAGAAAGTTATAAATTTCGTCGGAGATACCGGAAATCTTTCGAATCTTCATTAATCTTCGCGAATCTCGAAAAGATCCTTGAGAGGTTTTACGAAATCCATCGGCTCACAGCGAGAGATCTGGAAACTTGAAACACAAATTCCGATTTTTGAATATTTTGGGATCGATGTATTTGAATTATTTCTAAAGTCACTATAGAATATAAAATCAGACTGAAATTTGCAAGATTTCGGATATCCAAAGATTCAGCAATTAAAAAACAGTTAAAAAACAATTTTAAAATCCTTCGGAGATCTCAAACATCTTACCAATCTTCACAAATTTTCGCGAATCTTGAAAAGATCTGGAATCGTAAGTAGCTACTTTCAATTTTTAAAGATTTTGGGATCGCGATATTTGAATGATATCTTGAAGATTTACCAGATTTCAGAGATCTTAAGATTCAGCGACTAAAAAATAGTTGACAAACTGTTTCAAATTCCGCTGAAGATCTCGAAAATCTTTCGAATCTTTTCGAATCTTGAAAAGATCCTTGAGAGATGAGAGATTGTATGAAAGTTTTTGGGTCGCAGCAAGAGATCTGGAATCTTACATGGCTAATTCCGATTTTTAAAGATTTTGGGATCGCGATATTTGAATAATATCTCGAAGATTTTCCAGATTTCAGAGATATTAAGATTCAGCGACTAACAAATAGTTGACAAATTGTTTCAAATTCCGCTGAAGATCTCGAAAATCTTTCGAATCTTCAAAAATCTTTTCGAATCTTGAAAAGATCCTTGAGAGATTGTATGAAAGGTCTCGGGTCACAGCCAGAGATTTGGAATTCTAAATCGCTAATTTCGATTTTTAAATGTTTAGGGATGGTGATATTTGAATGATATCTTGAAGATTTGCAAGATTTCAAAGATCTTAAGATTCTGCGACTAAAAAATAGATGACAAACAGTTTCAAATTTGGCTAGAGATTTCGAAAATCTTTCGAGTATTCAAAAATCTTCTTAAATCTTCAAAATTCCGTGCGAGATTTTATTATACTTATCGGCTCACAGCGAGAGGTCTGTAATACTAAATCGCTAGTTGCGATTCTTAAAGATTTTTTGATCGTGGTATTTGAATGATATCTTGAAGATTTACTAGATTTCAGAGATCTTAAGATTCAGCGACTAAAAAATAGTTTGACAAACTACTTCAAATTCCGCTGAAGATCTCGAAAATCTTTCGAATCTTGAAAAGATCCTTGAGAGATTGTATGAAAGTTTTCGGGTCACAGCAAGAGATCTGGAATCTTACATGGCTAATTCCGATTTTTAAAGATTTTGGGATTGCGATATTTAAATAATATCTTGAAGATTTTCCAGATTTCAGAGATATTAAGATTCAGCGACTAACAAATAGTTGACAAACTGTTTTAAATTCTGCTGAAGATCTCGAAAATCTTTCGAATCTTCAAAAATCTTTTCGAATCTTGAAAAGATCCTTGAGAGATTGTATGAAAGGTCTCGGGTCACAGCCAGAGATCTGGAATTTTAAATCGCTAATTTCGATTTTTAAATGTTTCGGGATCGTGATATTTGAATGATATCTTGAAGACTTGCAAGATTTCAAATATCTTAAGATTCAGCGAATAAAAAATAGATGACAAACAGTTTCAAATTTGGCTAGAGATTTCGAAAATCTTTCGAATATTCAAAAATCTTCAAAATCCCGTGCGAGATTTTATTATACATATCGAGTCACAGCGAGAAATTATTTCTGTAAGATTTAACAGATTTCAGAGATCCAAAATGTCAGCGAATAAAAAACACTTGAAAAACAGTTTCAAATTTCGCCGGAGATCTCGAAAATCTTTTGAATCCTTAGTTATCTTCGCGAATCTTGAGAAGATCCTTGAGAGATTTTATGCAATCCGTCGAGTCACAGTGAGAGATCTTAAATCTTGTATCGCTAAGCACGCTTTTCAAAGATTTTGTGATCGCTGTATTTGAATGATTTCTTTATGATTTTACTTCAGAGATCTCAAGTTTCAGCGACTATAAAATAGTTGAAAAACAGTTTCAAATTTCGCCGGAGATCTCGAAAATCTTTTTGATCTTCAGGAATCTTCGCGAATCTTGAGAAGATCCTTGAGAAGATCCTTGAGAGATTTTATCAAATCCGTCGGGTCCCAGTGAGAGATCTGGAATCTTAAATTTCTGACTACGATTTTTAAATATGTTTGGATTGCGGTATTTGAATGATATTTTTTAGATTTGCAAGATATAAGAAATCTGAAGATTCAGAAACTAATAAACCGTTGGAAACCAATTTCAAATTTCGCCGGTTATTTCGAAAATCTTTCAAATTTTCACAAAGCTTTGCGAATCTTGATAAGGCCCTTGAGATATTTTATGAGATCCATCGGGTTACTGCGAGAGATCTGGAATCTTAAATTGCTAGTTGCGATTCTTAAAGATTTTATGAGCGCGTTATTTTAATGATTTCTTTCAGATTTGCAACATTTCAGAGATCCCAAGATTAAGCGACTAAAGAATAGTTGAAAAACAGTTTTCAAATCTGCCAGGGATCTCGAAATCTTCAAAAATCTTCTAGAATCTTCAAAAGATCCTTGAGAGATTTTATGAAATCCATCAGGTAACCTCGAGAGTTTTGTCGGAGAACTTGAAAATCTTTCGAATCTTTACAAATCCTTTCGAATCTTGAAAAGATCCTTCAGAGATTTAATCAAATTTATCGCATCACAGCGAGAGATCTGGAATCTTAAATCGCTAATTCCGATTTTTGAAGATTTTGGGATCATAGATCCCAAGAGTCAAGAACTCAAAAACAGTGGAAGAACAGTTTCCAATTTTCTCGGAGATTTCGGAAATCTTTTGAATCTTCAACAATCTTCTCTAATCTTGAAAAAGTCCTCGAAATATTTCATAAAATCCATGGGGTTACAGTGAGAGATCTGGAATGTTTATTCGCTAATTTCGATTTTTAAAGATTTTTGGATTGCGCGATTTGAATTATTTCTTTACGATTTACAAGATTTCATTGATCCAAAGATTTAGCAATTGAAAAAAAGTTGGGAAACAGTTTAAAATTTCGCCGGAGATCTCAAAAATCTATCGAATCTTAACAAATCTTCGCTAATCTTGAAATGACACTTAAAAGATTTTATGAAATTAGTCGGGTCACAGCGAGAGACCTTGAATCTTAAATGGCCGATTCCGATCTGTAAATATTTTGTGATCGCGATGTTTGAATTATTTCCTTATGATTTACATGATTTCAAGGGTCCCAAGATTCAGTGACTCAAAAACAGTTTCAAATTTTGCCAGAGACCTCGAAAATCTTTCGAATCTTCAGAAATCTTCTCGAATATTGAAAATATCCTCAAGAGTTTCATTAATTCCATAAGGTCTCCGCCAGAGATCTGGAATTTCGAATCGCTAATTGTGATTTTCAAAGATTTTAGGATCGCGGTATTTCAATGATTTCTTTAAGTTTCACATGATTCCAGATATCCAAAGATTCAGCGAATCTTCAAAAATCTTCTCGAATTTTGAAAAGATCTTTGAGAGATTGTAAAATCCATCAGAGCGCCGCGAGAGATCTGGAATTTTAAATCGCTAATTGTGATTTTTGGATCGCTGTATTTGAAAGATTTCTAAAATAAATAACCCCTGGGACGTATGCCCCATTATCCCCGCTTAATTGTAAATTTCCACGGCCACTTGTGATGTGACCCTGTTCGATTTTAAATTTCCATGGCATGAAACTTTTGTAAAACTTATGCTGAATTTCAATGACGTTTCATAAAATTGAAAATTTTCCATATCGCGCTCAGAAGTCACCTCACGTTATTCAAAATACAATTGTATGAACGAACTATACGAGAAAATAAGAATACATGAAAGAAAGGGGAAGAAAGAAGGGGAAGAAAGGGGAAACATTTGGACACTTGTGAATTCTGGGCGATTGAAATCGCTTGTTTTGTATGCACATTGCACACAAATGCATTCAATTTGACTACGCCGGTATTCTTCCTCGGGACGGTACTTCGAAGCCAATGGCACTTGCTCGAACGGCTGACCCGACAATGGTCCACTCTACTGAAGGAGGACCATTCGTATGCTAACGGCTTTTCGCGCCAAATGCAGAAGTGTCATCGTCCAGTATAAAAAACCATATATAAAATACCAGATAAAAATGCTTCCCTCTTCTTTCTGTTAGATTCAGGTCCAAATGCTAGAAAAAGTAAAACAACATTCTAATTTCAGTGTCTCAACTAAGTCGCTCTTTCAGAGATAGTAGTAGGGTAGACCGGAACAGTGGCAACCATGGTGGCAAAGACGACTTTGCATTTAAGATTATTCCTTAAACATTTTGATTCTTCTTACCAGATAAAAAATGTTTTCCTCTACTTTCTGTTAGATTCAGGTCCAAATGCTAAAAAAAGTGAAACAAAAATCTAATTTCAGTGTCTCAAATAAGTCGCTCTTTCAGATATAGTAGTAGGGTAGACCAGGGCAGTGGCAAACATGGTGGCAAAAGTGACTTCGCATTTAAGATTATTCCTTAAACATTTTGATTCTTCTTACCAGATAAAAAATTGTTCCATCTACTTTCTGTTAGATTCAGGTCCAAATGCTGAAAAAAGTAAAAAAAAATCTTAATTTCATTGTCTCAAATAAGTCGCTCTTTTGGAGATAGTAGTAGGGTAGACCGGGACAGTGGAAACCATGGTGGCAAAAGCGACTTTGCATTTAAGATTATTCCTTAAACATTTTGATTCTTCTTTGCATTAGCTAAATCTATTTCATTCGAAAAATAGTGCCATGAATACAAATTTTTTTTTAATTCAAGTAACAAAAGAAAAATGTTGTTAGAAACAGTTTTGACATCAAAATAATGGCAGATTCGCTGGTGGGAATATAACGTTTCAAACATTATTTGAAATACTTATAGCATGAAAGTTTGATAATCTGATAGATGAAACATTATTCTATATCGTAATTGTACAAATTTCACCTTTGATGATTGCCTAAAATATCTTTTCAATTCTTACCGAAATGGTCGAATTTTCAACAAACAAATTAATTTGAAACGAAATACTCGCATTTTTAACCAAAAAATGCATTTTCAATCCAAAAAAATGAATTTTCATCAAATGAATTAAATTTATAACAAAATGATTGAATTTATAACCACATAATAAATCTTTCAATCTACATATATCAATATTCAACCAAGTAATTGCATTCTCAAAAAAAAATCAATTATCAACTAAGAGGTTGCATTCATTACCAAATAGTTGAACTCTCAAGCAAATGGGACGAATTTTCAATAAAATAGTTGAATTTCCATCTAAATAGTTGAATTTTTAACATACATACAAAAATAAGTTTTCAAACAAATGGTCAATATTGAAAGACGAGAGTAAACTGTTGAATTTGTTATCCAAAAGAACGAATTTTTAGCCAAAAAGATGAATGTTCAACAAAACAGATACATTTTAAAAAAAAATTATTTTTAACAATGAAGTTTAACCAAAGTTCTATTTTTATTACGAAATATTAATTATCAAAGGAAAATATAATCATTAATATTTTCATTAAGAAAAGATTTTAATTTCAAATAAAAAACAGTCGAATTCAACCAAAAGGATGAATTCTCGACAAAAAAAAAGTAACAATTCATATTTCAACCAGAAAAATATTTTTATTTCAAATCAAAGATACTTGGATTTTTTAATCAAAAACTATAAAATTGGTACTTAAAAGAACACTTTTTCAAACAAAAAGACGATTTTTTAACCAAAGAGTGAAATTTTCAACCAGGAAAGATTTTTCAGTCGAAAGAAAAAAAATGTTAACCAAATTGTTAAATTTTTCAAACCAAAAAGGCGAATTTTAACCAAATAGTTAAATTAACAAAATAGGTGAATTTTTAACCGCAAAATATGAATATTCAAGAAAACAGTTAAATTTTTAACCAAACAGGATTAATTTTCAACAAAACGGTTTAATTTTTAACCCAACAAAATATTCGAATTTTCTACGAAAAATTTGCATTTTTAAATAAAACGTTCATTTTTAACCAAATAATTGAGTTATTACCGAAATAGTTCAAATTTTAAGCTACAAAAACGAGCTTTCTACATAACAGTTTAATTTTTTATTTCAACTCGAAAATATGAATTTTCGAACAAATAGTTGAATTAATTTTTTTTTTCAACCAGTTTAATTTTCCATCAATAAATACAAATTTTTTATAAGACATGGTTTAATGTTGAACTATTTTATTGAAAATCCATGTTTTGTTGTTAAAGATTCATCATTTCAGTTAAAAATTCCTCTCCTTATTTGAAAATATAACTATTCTGTTGAAAAATTAGATTTTTTTGTTTGAGTATTAATTTTGTTTTACCCAAAATGTAACTATTCCATTTTTGGTTGAATAGTGATCTGTTGTAATTCGAAATTCAACTGTTTGGTTGAAAATTCACGTATTTTGTTGAAAAATTAAATATTTAATTAGATAGTACACAGCTTTTTCGAAAATTCAACTATTTAGTAGAAAATTAACTTTTTAAAAAAAAATACTATTCTCGCGTTAAGAATTCAATTGTTTTATAAACAATGCATAGTAGTCAATATCTTCTGTTGAAATATCGTTTTTTTTTTACTAAGAATTAGTTTTTCAAACTGAAAATTTAATTATTTCATTTTTTTTCAAAACTTATCTTTTTTAGATGAAATTTCAACTATTCGTTTGAAAAATCATCTTTCTTCACTGAAAATTACTTTTCTTCTTGAAAATTTATTTTTCAGTATAAAAGACAACTGTTTTTTTTAACCAATCGACTCATCAGCTTAAAAAATCATTCTTTTTTTTTTAATCCGTCTTTTTTGGTAGAAAATTAATTTTCTTGATTGAAAATTCATCTTTATAGGCTAAAAATTCAGCTATTAGTTTGGCAATTCAACTATTTTGATGATAATTTTATTATATTGCTTAAAATTTAACTATTTTGTTAGGTAATCTTTTTTCTTTGAAAATGCAACCACTCTTTTGTTGAAAATTCATTCTTTTTTATTTAAAATTCATCCTTTTTGTTACGGAAAAATCATATTTCTTTGTTGAAAATTCATTTTTCTTCCTTTTTGAACTAAAATTAAAATCTTGTTTGGTTAAAATATCAATTACCACATTTTTCGTTCCGTATTCATCTTTTCTGGTAAAAAATAAATCCTTTTGGTAGAAAATTTACCTATTTTATTGAAAACTTCTAGTTTGTTGAAAATTAATTTTTTAACTGAAAATTCCATTATTTTCTTTAAAACTCAACTATTTTGGTAAAATCTCCTGTCTTGTTCAAAAATTCAAGTGTTTTGTTGAATATTGGTCCGTTCCGATTGACAATTTATCTTTTATGGTAGAAAACTCATGTTTTTTAGTTGGAAGTTCATCTTTTTTAGTTCAAAATTAACAGTTTTGTGGAAAATTCAAGATGTTTCAAAAAAATTTGCCTTTTTGGTTTGCAGATCTTACTCTATTGCTTAAGAGTTCAACTCTTTTGTTAAAAATTCGTCTTTTTGGTTAAAAAATGTATCTTTTTTGATAAAAACTTCATCTTTTTGATTTAAAATTGAAATCCTGTTTGGTTGAAATACCAAGTTCGTCAACGGTATCGGGAAAGTGAGGTGTGTGACAAATAGCCCAAAATCGGGACCGTCTAACGGGGTGATTTCGGACATGTAGAGTAGATTTGAACTTTCCTAAATTGATAGTTTAAATTACTTAAGGTGGGTGGTTTTAACCAGAAACTAGAACCAGTAAAGGTCTGAACTGATTCCAGATTCTTGAAACAGTTTTGAGCAATTTATCCTATGAATTTAGGGATTTTAGGTGTGTTCTAATTTACCCCACATTTTCGAAATTACCTCGTTTGACGGTAAAGTAGTTTGTGGACAATCCCTAAATGGACTCAATCATGCGTCCTAATTTCTTTCAGAATGAATCAATTTCTTCAAATACAAGTGTACCCCCATTAGGAGCCGCTTCCTTAATTCAAACATGAATATCTAAGTACTGCCAAATCTGATTTTCAACTCAAAGATCAGACCTTGAACCTTCGAAAATCCTTTTCACGCCCGTTGTAGCGATATATAAAGATCCGCTAGGAAGCTCTAGGAATTACCTTTTACGAGTTCGATTTTCCAAGAGATCTACGAGACGATAAGCATTCTCGATGGACGCAGGTGGACCTTGCAGTGGCACTTAAGCGGGTTTACACACCTGTATAAAATCGGACGATTCGTTCATCTATGTCGGTAAACTTAAGCTCTTATCGTCCTCGGGGTGTGCTACATTGAGATAGAACTGCCTCAAAGAGAATATAAGCGATCGATACTCGATGGCCCTTTGTCGAAGGATTAGCTTCGCGGATCTACGTGGGTCTGAAGGGGGTTGGTTATTCCTAAGAGGATGTTACACCAGAGTCTCTTGTAGTGACGAGAAATCCGAGACGGCCGGCAAGGCGCTTCCTGTAACCAAATTCTTTGAAGTCGAATCTGCTTTCAACATTATCCACTCGCACTAGATCTCGAGCTTCGCCTATCCTCTAATAGAATTACTTCCTTTGAAGCAATTCCAATCGATAACAGCAATCTGGAACTTCTTAAGGCAACACTTAATGAGGTTTCAGACGGATTTGCACCCCAGATTGAATGCTTTGTTTCTCTTCAAATGTTTAGCTTTCGCGTACAGTTTTCACTGACTGAGTGTCCTTAATCTGCAGGATCTTTCAAACTGTTCAGAAGAAAAGTACGCTTGTGAAATAAGGGCTTGTGGTGTTCTCTAGGTCGACTTTACACCGACGAGCGGATGGTTAGCTACACCCCAGCTGAAAATTCCTGTGCAGGATCTTCGGAGGATCCTGGACATGTTGCTGTATAAGAACCTGCACACGAACATGTACAGGTAATCTTGGCGGTTCCTGTACAGGAATTTGACGAAGGAGACTGTACATGATCCTGCAAAGGAAGCTATACAAACTAACCTTTGAATGATCATGTACAGGCTCCTTCACACAGTGGTTTGAGACGCGGGTTCATGTACAGGAACTTGTTCAGGATCCTATACTTGAACCTGCATAGGAACTAATCCGTGAGAATTCGCTAGTGGCTTGGCTCTCACGATAGTATGTTCGATCTTCAAGGGAATAAAAGCAACTTTATAGCTCTAAGCAACATGAGTTTTCAGCGACGGCTTTCTGTAAAGGACTCCATACGTGTTTCTGTACAGTAACCCGAGCCTCAATTTACTTTGCAAAGAAACCTGTACAGGAGCCTATACTCGATCATCCAAAGGTTCCTTTGTCGGTGCAGGTTCCATTGCAGGATCCAGTTTCAGTCGCGAAATTCCTGCACAGGAATCCTGCAGGATCGTGTCGAGGAACATGTTAAGGATCCTGCGAGGTTCCTGTACAGGAATTTTCAGCTGGGACGCGCGTAGAACTTTTAGGAGGAGTGAAACTTTCGCCTCGTGAAGAGCGTGAAAGAAGGGTTGCCAACTTATAAACTTAATGTACTCCAGTTCATCGTATCAGCTATTACGAATAGTTTATTCTTCAGGCAAACCTGGTAATTTAAATTTACATTTCAAAAATGCAGTTACGCAAAACAAACATAACCTAAAAGATCTACTCTCTTGTTGCCATTCTGAATACGTATATAAACCAGTACTTAAAACTTCAACCAGTAATCAGTCCGATTTTACTTTTTAACAGGTAGCATCCAACAAGTTTTCTGGCATAATAAACAATTTTGAAATTATTAATTCATTTACACTTTAAAAAAACGTCCGAATCTGCGACTTGTGTGCATCATTACCTTTGATGACCTACATTACCGACAGTTCCCATCAGCTGGAGTACATGATTTTTATAAGTTGGCAACCCTTCTTTCATACTCTTTGCGAGGCAAAAAAAAAGACATTATCAAAGTGGTCGAATCTGTCAAATGGTCGAATCTTCCAACAAAAAAGATTGAAAATCAACCAAAAATAGTTAAGTTTTCAAGCCAAAAAGACGAATTATACCAAAAGACCAATTTTCAACCAGTGGAATTGAACTAAAAAACAAATTTTTCAGAAAATAGTTGAAATTAAATTTATTCAGAAAAAAAAGATCTTGTCCTTTCACTCCGATTGAATTCGAACACCAGATCAACTGATTTCCGGTCAGGTGCTCTAACCATTGAGCTACTAAAGAGATCAAAAATTTGTTTAAAAAAAAAAATTTCAAACATTTTTAATTTATAACTCCATCTAGTCTGAGGATATTAAATATTTTCTGTATTAGAGGATATAACTTTGATCGATATTGTAGATTTCCATTTTCACAGTGTGTGTGAAAGGATTTTTTCTTCGGATCTATTGTTCAGAAAAAAAGATCTTCTCCTTTCACTCCGCTGGGATTCGAAAACCAGATCAACTGATTTCCGGTTAGGTGCTCTAACCATTGAGCTACTAGAGAGATCAAAAATTTGTTAAAAAAAAAAAAAAATTCAAACATTTTTAATTTATAAATCTATCTAGTCTGAGGATGTTAAATATTTTCTGTATTAGAGGATATAACTTTGATCGATATTGTAGATTTCCATTTTCACAGTGTGTGTGAAAGGATTTTCTCTTCGGATCGATTGTTACCATCTCCGATGATAATACAGATTCCTAGTGCAAATAGTTCAATTCTCAAAAAAAAGATGAATTTTCAACCATGAAAGATGACTCTACTACCAAAAGTCCAATTTACGACAATTTGAATTAAACGAAAACAAAAACGAATTTCTAACAAAATAGTTGAATTCTCAAACAGCAAGATTATTTTTTTAACCCAGAAGACACATTTCCATAAAAATACATAAATTTTCTACAAAATAGTTAAATTTTCAACTTATAAAGTATAGATTTCCAACCAAAAATGGAATAGATAAATTTACAGTTAAAAATTAATTTTTAAACAAGAAAAAAATGAATTTTCAACAACAAAATAAATTTTCAACAAATGAGGCGAATAAAAAAAAAGTAATAAAGTAGATTAACCAAGTACTTGAATTTTCAGTCTAAAAATATTAATTTCGAATAAATAAGTTACATTTATTTTCGTTGAATATTCAATGAAAAAATGGATTTATCCACAAAGAATTATTAATGTTGTACCAAAAAAAAATTAATTTTTAACAAAATACATCAATTTTCAATGAAGTTGTTCAATTTTGAAGAGAAAAGGCGAATTATTGACAAAACAGTTACATTTTCAACCGAAGAAGTTAAATTTCTTATTCCACAAGTTCGATTTTCAACAACAAAAAAGTTAATTTTCAACCCAAGAAAGATGAATTTTCTATCAAAAGATGAGTTTTCAAGTAGTTGAATTAAACGAAAAAACTACTTTTTAACAAAATAGTTGAATTATCAACCGAAAAGATGAATTTTCAACAAAAATTTTTTATTTTCAACCAAAAAGAAGGATTTTTCCACCAGAAAGATTAATTTTTTACCAAAAAAGATGAATTTTTAACAAAATACATCAATTTTCAACAAAGTTGTAGAATTTTGAACAGAAAAAGGTGAATTATCTACAAAACAGTTGAATTTTTATCCCGAAAGTATAATTTTCTAACAAGAAAGTTAATTTCCTACAAAATAGTTAAATTTTATTCTAAATAGTTAAATTTTTATTTAAAAAGTTTCATTTTTAACCAAATATTTCAATTTTTACCAAAAATATAAATATCTAACAAAAAATTTAAATTTCACCCAAATTGTTGAATTTTCAAGCCAAAAAGATGAATTTTCTACAAAATAGTTCAATTTTCAACCTGAAAATATCAATTTTTCAACTAAAATCATGAATCTTCAACCAAAACGAAATGTTGACTTTTTAACTGAAAAAGATCATCTTTAAATAAAAAAATGTAATAGTTAAATTTTCATTAAAAAAAAAATTAATTTTTAACCGAAAAATAAAAGAAATTTAATTGAAAAATCTTTTTTGGCTGACAATTCAACTCTTTTTTTTTTAAATTCGTATTTTTGCTTTGAAAATTCATCTCTTAGTGGATACTGTATCTTTTTGATTTTATTTAAATTTACCTGTTTTTTCTTTAAATTCAAATATCAACTATTACATTTTTGGTTAAGAATTCATCTTTTCTGATCGAAAATTCAACTGTTTTGTCACACATCCGTCTATTTCAATAGAAAATTCGTCCTTTTCTATTAAAAGGTCTACTTTTATATTTCTGGTTTATAATTCATTTCTTTTGGTTGAAAATTTAATTCTTTTTTGGAAAATTCAACTATTCTGTTAAACTAGCTGTGAATTCGATCTCGAGTGTTTCCAGTTTGTTTGTATTTATAATTATATCCACACACATCCAACATTGTATTAGACATTTTTAAATTGAGGAAGTTTTAATTAAATGAGTTATGAGTCGAATTAAATGAGTGAGAAATTCATTTTTTTATGGAAGATTCATCTTTTAGGTTGAAAATTTACTTTTTTGTTGAAAATTCATATTTTTGTATTGAAAATTCAACTATTTTATAGAAATGTCATGTTTTTCGGTTTAAAGGTCGTCTATGTGATCAAAAAACTATTCTTTTCTGGTTCAGTTCGACTATTTTATTGCGAATTCAACTATTAGGTTGAAAATTAACTTCTTTGTTGATAATTCATATTTTTGTGTTAAAAGTTAATCTGTTTTGGTTGAGTATTGAGCTGTTTTGTTGAAAACTAAACTATGTGGTTCAAGATTAACTTTTTTGTTCGAAATTCATATTTTGTATTGAAAATTCAACTATTTTGTAAAAATGTCATCTTTTTCGGTTGAAAAGTCAGCTGGGTAATTGAAAATTATTCTGTTTTAGTTCAGTATTTAACTATTTTATTGCAAATTCAACTATTTGGTTTAAAATTAACTTTTTGTTGAAAATTCACATTTTTGGGTCAAAAATTCAACTGTTTTTTATACATTTCATGTTCTTAGATGAACTATAAGTTCACAAATAACTATAAGTTCATTGATGAAAATTCTTATTTTGCAATTAAAAATCTAACTAAAATTTACAATATTCATCTTATTGACTTAAAAATTTAACAGTATGTTTGAATTTTGTTTTATCCCTTTACCGAAAAATCTTTCTTGGTTGATAATTCTACTATTTCGTTACAAATGTGTCTCTTTTGCTTGCAATTTTAACTATTTGGTTATAAATGCAACTTTTTGGTTGACAATTTTATTTTAATTCAAATATCTTGTTGAAAATTCATCTTCTTGTGTTTACTAAGTCAACTGTTTCCTACAAAAAAATCAACATTTTGTTTTGAAAACTCAACTCTTTTGTTGAAAATTCTTCTTTTTGAGATGAAAATGTGTTTCACATAGACAATTGGTCTCGACACACATGATACTTTTTCCTTGTCATATTTTGGGCTGCTTATGTGGATTCAATTTTTCTGCTTTCGCTAAATAGAAGCTCGATTTAAGTTTCTCATTATTATTATTTTTTTTTAATGTCCTGGAAGAGACAAAAGACGCTTTAGGCAAAACTATTGAAATTAAGTGGCGGGTAGAAGGTTGAGGGCACGAGATCGTCGAGGAAGATTCACGTGCTGGAGGCCTGCATAATTTAGCGGCATAAATTAATACGTTCCCGGAAATCTAGGCTCTTCCAGACCCACACTTCTCGCGTGTCTGGCACAATTAGGCAGAGATTAATTAAATCCATTTCACATTTCACCGCGTTTCACAAGGTCGGTGTCTACTGTACGCCTCCCTTCTAGTGTTCCATGAAGGATGGGTCGATCAATTAACTCCAGTTGTTGCATCATTTTATTAAGGGCTGTTTTCTCTACTGTAATTAGCTAGGGTGACCAGGCGTCCCGGTTTTCCGGGACATGTCCCGGTTTGTCGTAAAATGTCCCGGTTTTTGTCAACATACCGAACTTGAAAAAAAAAACATTGTAATTTAAGAATTTTAAATTAGATTAAAATCAAATTCAAAATCCCATTTAACGTCCAATAATCAAGTTAATTTATAGAATTCCTGAAAATAAAACAAGGATTCATCGATCAAATTTGGACAAACACCACAAAATGCACCTATTGCAATTCCTAAAAACAAAAAAAATTGTTCCTTTGCACAAAAAAAAGAGGAAAGAAAAATGAGAAGGCAACCAAGTAGATGAGCTAGGCGGGTTCTGGATCAATTAGTATTAGTGCATGTCTGTGTGAGGTGACCTGTGTGCGTGTGTCTGTGTGAGGTTGACATCGAGACGTTCCACAACATTCGTTGATGACGTCATCAAGAATGTTCTAAAAGAATGTTTTTCACGAATTATGTGCGCACTAAATAAATAAGGAGAGAAATTTTAAGTTGAATATGTTATCTATAAGGAAGCAATAAATCAAATTTATAGCCAAAACTGGATGTCACGCATAGTCCTTGTTTTTTTTGCAATATCTATATGACGCAGTAGAAATTGACAGGATAAAGCAAAATATAACCTTGAAAGTATTTGCCCGAGAAATGCTTGAGATAAGAAATAACCTTGAACCTGTTGTTACATGAATTCAGAATTGCGCAATATAACTCTGTGACGTTATCAAGGAATGTTCTGGAACGGTCTCAATGTCAACCTCACACAGACACGCCCACAGGTCAATTCTTTCTGATTATCTGTAGATAAAATGTTACTTTGTTTCTTTTTGATTTGTTGAATTCTAATTGTGATATGTTGCTCAATCAACTTTTGTGGGTAATTATTAAGAAAAAGGATATTCCTAAAAATATTCAAATTCTCTTTGTGAAATGAAATGTAGGACAAACCTAGAGCTCTGTCAACTAAGTTTTTTATTACTGCAATTTTGTTTTGAAAAGGATGAGCCGAAAAGAAATTTAAAATTCTACCTGAATATGTACTTTTCTTATACCAATTGGTAATAATATTACCATCCTGACCCTTAATTACTTCTACGTCCAAAAAACTGATTTTATTATTGTTCTCTATTTCATGGGTAAATTGAAGTTTTGAATGAAAACTATTAAAAGCATCAAAAACTGCCTGTAACTTTGCTAGAGGAACACATAATAAGGTGTCATCAACATACCGAAAGTAAAAGGGCAAAAAAAAATCCAGCTTCTTGAAAGTAAAGACCTCCAAATCTTCCATAACTATTTCTGCGAAAATCGGAGAAATGAATGAACCTATGGGAGTACCGAATTTTTGCCTATAAAAATATCCATTGAATTTAAAATAAGTTGCGTTCATAATAAAAATTATCCCTTTGATAAAATCTTTTTGACTTAATCGAGTATGTGTTTTTATATTATCCCTTCTATTTAAAATCGCCTGTTTAACCAATTCAAGGGGTATACTTGGAAACATTGCAACATCATCCAAAGAAATCATTACATGGTCATCAGGAACAGTTTTTTTAATAATAATTTTTTGGAATTCTCAGCTATTTTTAATATTGTATTTGGAAGTTGTAATTGAGTCTGTAAGTATCAAATTAAAGTTTTGTTCTAAAAATTTTGTGGGAGTGTTAATAGTTGAAATAACCAATCTCAAAGGATAGCCATCTTTATGAATCTTTCTCAAACCATAACATCTTGCAAGAACTGTGTCTTCGGTATTTATATTATTCCATCCTATATCCTTTCCCAAAAGTCCTTTCTTTCTCCAATTGTCTAGAATCTTGAAAGTGTCTCTTCTTAATTGTTTCAACGGATTTTCATTCAATAATTCAAAGTTATGACGATTGGAAAGTAAATCTCCATATCCCTAATATAATCTGATTTCTTCATACAAACTGTAATATTGCCTTTATCAGCATTTATGCAAATTATATCAGGGTAGGTTTTAAAGAAATCTTTTGTTATCCTGAAACCTTCAGACATTTTACGATCAATACTACTAATCTGCAAACCATTTTTATCAACAAAGCTCTTTGACAAATGTAAAACCTTGTTTGGGAAATCCTGTTGATCTAATATTGGAATTTTGTGTATACTTGATTCAACATCTTTGACTATTTCCATCAATTGTTTCGATTTACTTTTCATCACATGGTTACTAAAACCTTTACCTAACCTGAGAATATCTGTAACTGAATCAGGAATTTGAATATTTGCCCAATTTACAAACCAAGGATCCTTATCTTCTTTTTCAAAAATCTTGTGTAAATTTAAATTTTGCTCTTGAATATTAGTTTGTTGATGAACCAAGATAGAAAGTTTGTTATCATGCTTTGTATCATCGTTTAAAAATCTTCGATTAAGGAAAATCTGATGTTTTAAAAGATCAATGATTTTATCTTGTGGCAAACATAATTCTAATTCACTTTTGATTCTGGAAATTTTTACTTTAAAAAAATTAACATGATTTGAAACATCCTTGATCAGTAAATTCAGCATTGAGAGTTTGGAATTCTTTAAATTATGTTCAAATTGTCTATTGCAAAAATTACTGTGAAGAGCAAAATCTCGAAATTTCTTATCCAAGAAAAATATTTTTGTATGTAAAAAATCATTTCTTCGACATTCAATCAAAAACCTTTTCTGAACGATACTGCCTCTTAATTTTTGGTTGATATCACACCATAATTCAACCTTTCTGAAGGCTTCAGGACCATATGCAACTTTGATCTGATTAAAAAACATCATTTCAAAAAAAGGGTGGTTAGAAATGACCTCCAATCCAAGACAGCTGAATTGAAATTAAGGAAATTTAAATTAGATTAAAATCAAATTCAAAATCCCATTTAACGTCCAATAATCAAGTTAATTTATAGAATTCCTGAAAATAAAACAAGAATTCAACGATCAAATTTGGACAGACACCACAAAATGCTCCTATTGCAATTCCTAAACACAAAAAAATTTGTTTCATTGCACAAAAATAAAAAAGAGGAAAGAAAAATGAGAAGGCAATGAAACAAATCCTCTTCCTTCTCTTTTTGATTTTTTTTTGTCTTTTTTATATTTATTATTATCAAATCACAATATGAAAGCATGCACAATATTTACCAACTTTTTGGTGCTCACACAGGATTTGTTTGGTTGCCTTCTCATTTTTCTTTCCTTTTTTTTATTTTTGTGCAAAGAAACAAATTTTTTTGTTTTTAGGAATTGCAATAGTTTGTCCAAATTTGATCGTTGAATTCTTGTTTTATTTTCAGCAATTCTATACATTAAAAAAAAAACATTTTCCTACAGTTCCTTTTTTGCGAAAAATAACAAGTTTCCTTTATTTACAACATAGCAGTTGCCGCCTTCAAAATACTGTTCAGAATTCACGACCGTACGACTTGTATACTAATATGCTTTTCATAAATATAAAAGACGCGAGCAACCACTGTATCAATTTTTTATAAATTCATGAATACATTTTATTTTTAAAGCAGAGAGAATAAAAATAATAATTTTCAATTAAAGAGTTGCATTTACAACCAAATAGTTGAGAACTTTCAACCAAATGGTCGAATTTTGATGCAAAAAAAATTGAACTTTAACCAAATAGTTAAATTAAAAAAACCAATAAGACGAATTTTTTAAAAGATAGTTAAATTATCAACTTGAAAAGTTGAATTTTCAACCTGAAAACATGAATTTAGTACTAAATAGTTGAATCTTCAACAAAAGAAGATTAATTTTCAATCAAGAATAATAATTTCGACCAAAAATATGAATTTTCAAGCAAATAGTTTAATTTCCTACCAAATTGTTAAATTTTCAAGACAAAAAAACGAATTTTCTATAAAACTTTTGAATTTTCAACCAGAAAATATGAATATTGAACAAAATAGTTGAATCCTTAACTGAAATAAATTAATTTTCAAACAAGAAGATAATTTTCTACAAAAGTGACGAATTTTCAACAAAATACGTGAATTTTCAACCAAATAGTTGAATTTTCAAATAGAAAAGTCAATTTTCAATTAAAAATATCAATTTTTAACCAAAATAGTTGAATTTTCAACCTAAAAATATCATTTTTCAACAAAAATGTTAATTTTTAACCATACAGTTTAATTTCCTACCAAGTTGTTGAATTTTCAAGCCGAAGAGTCGAATTTTCTATAAAACAGTTGAATTTTCAACCCAAAAATATGAGAATATAAAAGATTAATTTTCAATCCATATTGACGAATTTTTTATCTAAAAGAAGAATGTTAGAAAAAATTGAACTTTTGACCAAAAAAGATAACTTTTGAAGATAATAATTGAATTTTCAACCAAATGGTCGATTTTTCAAATAAAAGAGATTAAGCCTCAACAAAAATATGTGCCCAAGGACGAATTTTTTGTCAAAATAGACGAATGTTCAACAAATAGTTGAATTTTCGACCAAAGAGTAGAATTTTCAACAAAATAATTAAATCTTCAAACCAAATAGTTTAATTTCTTATCAAATAGTTGAATTTTCTACCAAGATGATTAATTTTCTATCAAAAAAGACGAATTCTCTATAAAACAGTTGAATTTTCAACCCAAAAATATATTAATACAAAAGATTATTTTCAATCCATAATGAAGAGTTTTCTATAAAAAAAACGAATGTTAAAAAAAAAAGTTGAATTTTTCACCAAAAAAGATAACTTTTGAACAAAATAATCGAATTTTCAACCAAATGGTCGAATTTTCAAATAAAGGAGAAAAAAATACACCAATTTTCAAACAAATAGTTGAATTTTTAACTAAAAAGGATAAATTTTCAATCTAAAGTGGAAAAGTTAAATTTTCAGTAAAAGTAATTGATTTACAACAACAAAAAAGATTTTTCAACGAAATAGTCAAATTTCCAACCAATGAGATGAATTTTCAACAAAAATAATGAATCTGCAACCAAAAAAAGGAATTTTTTACAAAGCAGTTAAAATTTTAACCAAAAAAGACCAATTTTCCACCAAAAAAAGATGAATTTTCAACCAAAACGAATAAACTTTCTACCAAAAATAGTTGGATTTTCTTATTGGGTGCTAATAATTAGTTCGAATTCAAGTTTTAAGATCAATTTGAAACGCTATTAATTAAAAATTTTCTCAGAATAAAGTTTTAGTACGAAATTATTCCATGTTTGATGTTCTCAATTAAAATAATACAATTTTGTTTAGCTTTGAATTTTAATTTAATATCTGTCATTGCGATAAAAATTGAAACGAAATACAGCGAACTTCTGAGAAAAACGGAAAAATGTCGATTCATCGCATTTTTTTCAAAAAGTCGAACGATCCGAGCCCTGTATTATAAACAAAAGTCAAAAAAAAAAAAAAAAAAAAAAGATTTTGGGAAAATGAGATTTAAAACTGGATCAAGGATTCTAGAATAATTGACAATAATAAATAAATAGAATAAATGTGGTAGTGGACGATGAGGTAAGAGAGAAGGTTAAGAAACTAGAGGTAGGCAATTATGCAGATTCGGATCACTTTCCCTTAATAGTGACAGTAGAGGGAGAAATGAGTAATATCAATAAGGCTAAAAAGGAAGCAAAAGTAAAAAGAGCAGGAAGAGGGGATTGGTCAATGGAAGGTAAAGAACAGTTTAAAGAAAAAGTGAGGATTGTCAAAATGGAGGAAGGAAATGTAAACGAGGAAATGGAAATAATTATAGGAGAAATAAAAGGAGTATTATAGTGCACCAGCAAAAAAGGAGGTAGTGAAGGAGGGGATAGAAGTGGATGGGATGAGAATTGTAAACAGAAGAAGAAGAAAGTGAAAAGGGAATTAAGAAAATGGAGAAAAGGGACAAGTAGTGGAGAAGAATATAGGAGAAAAAGAAGGAGTATACTGAATTGTGTGATAAAAAAAAAGAGGAGGAAAATAAAAGGTTTGAAGAAGAAGCGAAGAAGACTAGGACGGAAGAAGAGGTTTGGAAGGCAGTAAATAGAGAGAGAAGAAGAAGGAAAAGAATAAACCAGGATATTGAGAAGGTAGAATGGAAAAAATATTTTATGGAATTATTAGGAGGGGTAGAGAGGAAAGTTAGGAAAGTTAGGAAAGGAGGAAAAGACGGTAGGGAAACAGATGAGGAGGAGGATATTGCAAGGGAAGAAATAGACAAAGTATTAGGGATGATGAAAGATGGAAAGGCACCTGGTATAGATGAGATTCCAAATGAAGTATGGAAATATGGGGGGACAGAATTAAAGGAATGGGCATGGGTAATGTGCAATAGAGTATGGAGAGAAGAGGGGTGGCCAGAGTTATGGAAAGAAGGAGTAGTGATACCAATAGTGAAGAAAGGCAGAGGGGAGGAGGTTAAAGATTATAGGGGAGAGACACTAATGCCAACACTGTATAAAGTATATGTGACTGTTTTATCGGAGAGGTTAAAAAAATAAGTTGTGGAGAAAAAGATCGAGCCACCGAATCAGACAGGGTTTAGAAGAGGGATGGGGGTGATGGACAATATATATGTTCTGAAATATTTAGTAAATAAGAGGATTAAAAGGGAGAAAGGGGCAATAGTAGCGATATTCGTGGACTTAAAGGCGGCGTTTGACTCATTAGACCGAGGCGAGATAGAAAAAGTTATGGTGAAAAAGGGGATACGAGAAGGATTAATAAAAGAGAGTATCGGAAATTTTTAGAGAGACAAAAAGCAAGGTAAAGGTAGGAGAGCAAGTAGGAGATAGTTTCTGGTTGGTAAGAGGAGTAAGGCAAGGATGTCTTCTGAGCCCACTTTTATTTAATATATTAATATCAGACTTGGAAGAAGAAATGAAGAGAAAAGGGTGGGGAGGAGTTAGGATAGGGAACGAAAAGATATATACACTGGCTTAATTACAGGATTAGAGAAATACTTAGATGGAAAAAAGTCTTTAAATGTAGAAAAGACAAAGATAATGAGTTTTAGAAAAGGAGGGGGAAGAAAGAAAGAATAGATGGGGAGATGGAAGGGAATAAAATTAGAAGAAGTAAAAGAGTTTAAGTATTTGGGATATAACTTGCAAGCAAATGGAGATCATAGAGCTCATATAGGAGAAAGGATAAAAAAATCAGCAGGGATAATGAAACAGATATGGGGAATAGGGAAAAGAAGGTTTTAAAAAAATTGGAGAAGGAAAATCTGGATATTTGATACGCTGGTATGACCGGTATTACGTTATAGATCAGAGATATGGGGATGGAAAGGAAGGAAAGAGATTGAGCGTTTACAAGAAAGGTATATAAGGTGGACGCTAGGGGTAGACTGGAGGACACCGGGATATATGGTGAGAGAAGAAGCGCAAAGGGATAAATTAAGTACTAGAGCGGGAAAGAGGGCCTGAAATTTTGAGACGAAGCTGATGGAGGGAAAGGGAGGGGAGTTAACGAGAAAGTGTTTGATGGAGGTATAAGAAAGGAGAGGGAGGGCGATGGAATTAACGAGATGGGAAGAAGAAAGGAGGGAGTTCTTTAAGGCTAGAGGTATAGAAGACGGGACTGGAGTCAACTATGAAGAAGTGGAAGAAAAGGATATGGAAAGACAATTAATATAAAGATGGGGGATGATTGAGGAATCAAAATATAATAAATGGTATAAGATGATAAAAAAGGAAGGAGTACCAAAGTATTTAGAAAAGGGATGGGGAGAGAAAAGATGGAACAGAATAGCAAGATTTAGATTGGGAAACGAGGTAAGGGCAGGTATATATTGGGAAAAGAAAGAGAACAGGAAGTGCAGAATCTGTGAATGGGAAGAGGAAACATGGGAGCATGTATGGGAAGGATGTAGGAGAGGAATGGAAGATAAAGGAAGCTGGCAAGAGAATCTGGTAAAGATTCTAGGGGAGGATGGTTTGGGGGAAGAGTGGATGAAGGATTTAGAGGGTGCTAGGGGAGCAAATGAGAAAGAATGAAAGAATAGATGCAAAAAAATGGCAAAATGGAGTTACAAGAGAAGTGAAAGAAAAAGGAAACGGAAGTCGCTTAAATTAGAAACGTAAAGATTTGTAAGTAATGGTTGTGTAATAGCGTATGTAAATTAAGTTGCGTTTGCGTTATCGCTCTCTCTCTCTCTCTCTCTCTCTCTCTCTCTCTCTCTCTCTCTC
>CAKNYM010052097.1:184557-201676 GCA_932195095.1 Andricus curvator
AGGGGTAGGGGTGTTACCTTATATTATTTTTGTGACCAGTCACAGGGATGCCTTCCCGCCCCCACGAGGCATTGGAAAAGGGGTAGGGGTGTTACCTTACATTATTTATGTGACCTGTCACAGGGGTGCTTTCCCGTACCCCACTAGACATTGGAAAGGGATAGGGGTGAGACCTGTATTATTCGATTATTCAATTTAACAGAAAAAATCGGTATCTCGAAAACTATTCAAAAAATCGATTTGAAAATTTCAGATCCGTGTTTTTCGCAAAAAATCCGATCGAAATCGATATTTAGAAATTATATTAATCAAAAATAAAAGTCAATAATGTTAACATAAAAAATCGATATATCGAAAACTATTCGAGATATCGACTTAACAATTTCAGATCCGTGTTTCTCGCAAAAAATCTCATCAAAATCGATATTCAGAAATTATGTTAATCAAAAACAGAAGTCAATAATTTTAACATAAAAAATCGATATCTCGAAAACTATTCGAGATATCGATTTAAAAATTTCAGATTCGTGTTTCTCGCCAAAAATCCTATAGGAATCCACATTAAAACTTTGTCGCCACGGATATCGTAATCTCCCCCCCCCCCCAACCACCTCCTTCCCCAAAAATACTCATACGTCGTTCTCTTGCAAATATACGTAGAAACCTGCGACGCACGTATCCCTTTCTGAATTTCCAGCTCGTCGCGTCTGAATTTTCCAACGGCGGATCCAAGTGGACGACTCGGACGTGATTTCGTCCCGATGAGATCTTCACTTTTTGCCCCGGAGTCTCCCGTGTGCATACGAAGTGAAAAAAGTGACCTGAAAATCAAGTCTGAATTTTAGAGTTTCATAGTTGCAAATTTCCATTAATCTTTTGCAGTTATTTATCCTCCGGGTTAAAATACAATTTAGAGGCCATCCAAAAAATACGTTACCAAATAGGGGAGGGGGGGTCGCGCTCAAATCGACGTTTTTTAACAGGGCAGGAGGCGGAGGAGTCAGCAGTAAAGTTCAATAATAACTTCATAAATCTGAAAATATTTTTCCGCTGTTTTCATGAAACTTCCCCTTTTTGGTTGAAAGCTATTATTTATTTTTTTGTTTTATTAAAAAGTCTTTACTATTATACTTTTTTCGGAATTCATCTGCGTTGGTTAAAAATTATACTGTTTGGTGGAATGTTGAACTTTTTGTTAGAATTTCATTTTTTTATGATTTATTGGTTGAATGTTGAGGTCTTGTTAAAAAGTAATTTTTTGTAAATCATTATTTCAGTTGAAAATTCTTCTCTTTGGTTGAAAATTTCACTATTTTTTGAAAATTCGTTTTTTTTTGTTTAATGGTGAATTAATTTTTTTTAACTAAAAATGTCATTATTCCATTTTTGGTTGCAAATTGATAATTTTAATTGAAAATTCAACCATTTGTTTAAAAATTCATGTATTTTGTTTGAAATTCGTCTTTTTGGCAGAAAATTAATATTCTTCGTTGAAAATTCATCCGTTTTTGTTAAAAATGTAAGTATGAACTTTTTTGCGGAAAATTCGTATTTTTGGTTTAAAATTTAACTATTTTGATGGAGAAAAAACTTCTTTGTTGAAAAATCTTCTTTTTTCGTTGAATTATAAAGTGTTCCATGTTCCTTTGAGAATTTGTCTATTTGGTTAAAAAACCAACTACGCATACTTCGTGAAAATTTCATTTTTTATTTTGTATAAGATTCATCATTTTCGTTGTAAAATAAACTATTTGATTGTTTAACTTTTTTTTGTTGAAAATGTATATTTTCAGCTTGAAAATTGAACAATTTGGTAAAAAATTAAACTAGTCGGTTCAAAATGAACTTTTTTGTAAAAAATTCATATTTTTGGTTGAAAGTTGAAATACTTTGTTGAAAAAAGTTGTTGTCGAGAATCACCAGTTTGGTTGAAAATTAATCTTGTTTGTTGAAAATTCATCATTCTGCTTCAGAATTTAACTATTTTGTTAAAAAATTGTACTTTGTTAGTGAATTCAACTGGTTGAAATTTCGTTTTTTTTTTTTAATTATTTCTAAATTAAAGACATATCTTTTTCAGTTGAAAATTCAACAAGTTTATTCAAAATTCATGTATTTCGTTGAAAATTCGTCCTTTGGTAGAAAATTAATTTTGTTTCATTGAAATTTCATCTTCTTATGTTAAAAATTCAGCTATTTGGTGAAAAATTCAACTAGTTTGTTAAAAAATTCCATTATTCAATTAAAAATTCAACTATTTTTTAAAGTGATCATTTTCGGTTAAACATTAAAATTTTACAGAAAATTTGACCTTTTGCATTGGAAATTTATATTTTTTGATAGGGAAGTCATTTTTCTTGGTTGAAAATTCATCTTACATAGTTCAAAATTAACATTTCTGTTGAAAATTCAACTTTTCGGGTTAAAAATCAACTGTCTTCAAAATTCATCTATTCAGCTTTAGAGTTGAACAATTTGGTTGAAAATTCAACTGTTTTTGGTTGAATTTAAATCTTTTTTGTTTGAAAATTCGACCAGTTAGTTGAAAATGCATCTTTGTGGGTTGAAAATTCAACTATTTGTTTCAAAATTCTACTATTTTGTGAAAAATTTAATTATCTACTTTGTTGGAATTTTAAATGATTTGTTAAAAATTTGTCCTCTCGGATTCAAATTTTTTTTATCATAGGAAAGTAATCTTCCTTGGTTAAAAGTGAACTTTTTTGTAGAAAATCCAACTTTTATCTAAAAAAATTGTCTTTTTGGCTTGAGAATTTAACTATTTGATTGGATCTTCAACCGTCTTTGGTTGAATTTGGACATTTTTTGGTTTTAAAATTCGACTACTTGGTTTAAAATTGAATTATTCTGTTAAAAATTTAATTATATTCTTCAAAATGAAACATGTTTTTTAACAATTTTTCCTGTCGGATTAAAAATTAATCTTTCTTGGTTGAAATTAAAATTTTTTATTGAAACTTCAACTGTCTTCGAAAAAAATTCGTCTTTGTGGTTTGAAAATTCAACAATTTGGTTAAAAATTCAACTATTCTGTTAAAAATTTATTCGTTTCATTGAAAATTAAACTATTTTGTTGAAAATTTTTTTTCTCGGATTCAAAAGTAATATTTCATGATTGAAAGCGAACTTTTTTGTAGAAAATTAAACTGCCTTCTGGAAAATTCGTCTTTTCGGCTTTAAAATTTAACTATTTAGTTGAAAAATCAACTATTTTGAAAACTACTAAATTGAAACTAAATTGAAAATTCATCTTTTGTTGTTGAAAACTAATCTGCCCTAGTTGAAAGTCAACTTTTTTGTTGAAAATTCAACTGTCTTTGAACAAACTCTTCTTTATGGCTTCAAGATTTAATTATTTGGTTAAAGGTTCAATTACTTTCTTGAAAATTTAATAATTTGTTGAAAATACAACTGTTTTGTAACAAAATTCATCTTTTATGGTCGAAAAGTAATCTTTCTTAGTTGAAAGTCAACTTTTTAGTTGAAAATTCAACTGTCTTTGAACAAATTCTTCATTATGCCTTGAAAATTCAACTATTTGGTTAAAATTACAACTACTATTATGAAAAATCGTCTCTCTGGCTGAAAATTTAAACTATTTGGTTGTTAATGCAACTGTTTGGTCAAAAGTAGCCCAAAATCGGTAATGTAGTTTATGGACGGCCCTTTAGAGCTTACCAGCATGTAAACTAAGAGACATTGGAGCGTAATTGATGAATTAGTTAACAATGGAACTCATCCACTAATTAAATGTTATCTACTGATTCCGCAGCTTTCACTTAATTGAGTGGCTGAAACGCGAATTGAATGCTTGTTGCAATTTTGCCTAAGTGATGGAATTACCGAGAGCTACTATTTGGATTACATTCTCCAAATTACAAACATCAATCACTTTGCACCAATACTCATCCAATTCGTCCTCGTTTTTATTTCTTAATACCAAAACAGAAAGAAATTTTCAGAAATTTTCATCACTTGTGAGAATGATCTATTGTAGTAACCTAGCGCTGATTCAAGGAACTATAAGGGGCCGTTCATAAATTTGCACGCATGACGCAATCTGATGTAACTAATGCGCTAAGAGTGTGGCCCTGATGCTGTTTGTCACGCTTGACTGAGCACCGTCCCTCTCTCGATCCCGTTTTTTTAAATCTATGGTTGTTAGCAGAAGGGGGGGGGGTGAATCGAAATTACGTTGCGGAAATAGGTAACATTTAGTATGTTTCCTGATTATAAATTTAAAGAATTCTTCTTTTTTCTCTGTTTTTAAAAAACATACCCTTTCTGCCCTTTTTCTCGTTTTTTGCTTGAATGCGAACTAAATTTTGGTTGAAAATTTAAATATTTAATTTAAAAAAATTAATCTTCTGGGTTGAAAAATAATCTTCTGGACGGAACTCTTTTGCTGAAAATTCATTTTTTTTAAATCCATTATTTTAGTTAAAAATTCATCTCTTTTGATGAAAATGTAACTATTTTTTTGAAAATTATTTTTTTTTTGGTTGAGAATTAACTTTTGAAAATAATAATGTAAATATTTCATTTTCGGTTAAATAATTATATTTTTTATTAAAAATTGATCTTTTCTAGTTAAAAATTCATTTATATTGTCAAAAATTTGTCCTTTTTGGTGGAAAATTAATCTTCTTTTTTGAAAATTCATCCTTTTTTATTAAAAATGCAACTGTTTTGGTATTCATTAATCTGGTTTGCTTAATGATTCAATAATTTGGTAGAAAATTGAACAATTCGGTAGAAAATTTACTTTCTCTCAAATGTTCATATTTTTGGTTTCAATCTAACGATTTGGTTAAAAATTAAACTATTTCGATCAAAATTTCACTTTTTGGTAGAAAATTAATTTTTTGTTGAAATTCGTGTTTTTTGGTAGAATATTAATCTTCTTGCTGAAAAATTAACCTTTTTCGTTCAAAATTTAAATATTTAGTTAAAAATTCATCTTTTTTTAGTTAAAATTTAACCACTTGGTTGACAGTTGAACCATTTTGTTAAAAATTCTTTGTTTTATGATTCACTTCTTTGGTTCAGAATTTAAATTTTATGATGAAAATTCAGTTATTTTTGTAGAACATTAATCTTCTTGGTAGAAAATTCATCTTTTCGGTTGAAAATTCACCTATTTGGTTAAACATTTAACTATTTGGTTTAAAATTCATACTTTCTAGTAAAAAATTCAACTACTTAGTTGAAAGTTGTACTATTTTGTTAAAAATTCATATTTCTGTAAGATTCACCTCCTTGGCTGAGAATTTAACCATTCCATTTTTAGAAAACTCATCTTCCGGGCTAAAAAATCATCTCTTGGGTTGAACTCTTTTGTTGCAAATTCATCTCTTTTGTTAAAAATTTAATTATTTTGTTGAAAATTCGTTTTATTTTTTATTGAAAATTAACTTTCTTGAAGGGGACATTGGGCTATTTCATTTCTGGTAACTATTTCCGTAAAGTCACCTTCTTTGGTCAAAAATTCAACTATTTTATTAAAAAATCGTTCTTTTGAATAAAAAATTCATCTTTAATGTTAAAAAACTCATTTTTCTGGACTGAGCATTTACTTTTTGGTTTAAAATTCTACTTTTAGGGCTGAAAATTTGGTTGAAAATGCAACTGTTTTTGGTTGAATTTTAATCTTTTTTGTGTAGAAATGCGACTATTTGTTTGAAAATTCAATTATTTATCGAAAATTCAACTATTTTGTTAAATTTATCTTTATGGGTCAAAAATACGTGCTTTTAGACGCATTTTTGAAAATGCGTCCTTCTCGGTTGAAAATTAATCTTTCTTGATTGAAAATGAACTTTTTGGTCGAATATTCAAAAAATCGCTTACTCAGCTTGGAAATTTACCCATTTGGTTAAAATTGTAACTAATTTTGGTCCAACTGTTTGGTTGTTAATGCAACTGTTTGGTTATTAATTAATTTTTCTTTAATTCTTTTTTTTTTCAATTGGAAATTCATTGTATTTTGGTGGAAAGTCCTTCCTACATACACAAATACAGACTATTGTGTAATTTTCTGCTAGTGGCAGAAGCAAAATTCGATTATCGGCCCGAGGCGATAAATATTATAAATTGGTAGGCTGACTCTCCATGAAATATTTCACCCCTCCCGCATTTTCCAACGTCCAGAGAGAAATCCACCACCCCCCGTAAGGAGCGCCACCACCCAGCGAAATACCCAAGCTCTTCCCTTTTTTTAAGCCCCTCGATAAATCTAACGGGGCTGGTTTAAGCGATTCTAACGGTAGGGGCTCTCTGTCGGGCGTCCTTATTATTGGACGACGATGTCGCGATTGTGTCTTTGTTTTTTCATATTTCCTTGATGAAGAGGAAATCGCAGGGGTTTTCACCCACGCAGTGCAAAAAGCCATTTTATCGATTCATTATTTACGTTGATAGTAATTTTAAAGTATCTCAAAATGCCCTTGAAAAAGGAATTCTTCTTAATAAAAATCATGTAGATACACTCAACTCCCCATATAAGAACGGTTTCGGGCGTGGCTTGCAGTGGCCTTGATCCTGAATCAAGGGAATCCAAACGTAATCAGGCAGGGCCACATGAAACATTTCTGTTGGATTTGGACGCATGACGCAACCTGATGTAACTAATGTGCTGAAAGTGCGGCCCTCGTGGCATTTGTCACGCTTGACTGAGCACCGCATCTCTCTCGGTGCCGCGGCTCACCTCAGCTCGAAACGTCCAAGGATATCAATTCTGAGAATATCGTAAACTGGATATTCTTATATCGGGAGTTGAGTGTACCATATTGACTTTAATATGAAACGCTTCAAATTCCTATGACTTTGAGTCGAAATATATTGCATTTGAACAAAATTGTTGAATATTCTTACAAAGAAGGTTTCTAATCAAAAGAGATAAATTTTTAACTACCAAAAGATAAATTAAAAAAAAACATGAATTGTCAAATAAATATTTGAATTTTCAACTAGAAAAAGATAAGTTGTAACCTAAAAATTGAAAAGATGAATTCTAAGTTTGGAAAATTACTTTTCATAGACGAATTTTCAACAAAATGGAACAATTTCCTACCCAAAAAGATGAAATTTCAATAGAAGAGTAGGGTTCTCAAGATAAAAAACCGAATTTTTTTGCAAAAAATTGACTTTTTAACAGAAAAAGACGAATTTTCAACAAGAAAGTTTTTTTTTCAATCAAGGAAAATAAATTTTGAACCAAATAGTTTAAGTTTAAACTGAAAAATATCAGTTTTGAACAAAAGAGTTAACTTACAACCAATTAGTTGAATTTTGAACTAAAATTGAAAATCTTCCATAAAAAAAGACCAATTTTCAACAAGAAAGTTAATTTTCAATTAAAAAAATGAACTTTTAACTAAATAGTTGAATTTTCAACTGAAATAGTTAGCCTTCAACCGAAAAAGACGAATTTTTTACAAAATAGTGGAATCCTCAACCAAAAAAATTAATTTTTAACCAAATACATAAAAATTCTACCAAATAGTTGAATTTTCAAATTATAAAGGATAATTTTTTATCCAAAGATGGAATAGTTAAATTTCCGGCAAACAATGATTTTTCATCAAAAAAGAAGAATTTTCAACAAAATAGTTGAAATTTTAATGAATGTTATGAATTTGAAAAAAATGAATTTTTAACAAAGTAATTCAACTATCAACCAAGTATTTGAATTTTCAACCAGAAGGATGAATTTTCCACTATGAAGAAGACAAAAATTTAATTATTTTGTTGAAAATTTCCGTTTCTACAAAAAATGACGAATTTTCAACAGAATTGTTGAATCCTGAAGCGAAGAAGATGCATTATCTACGAAACAGTTGAATTTTCAACCCAAATATATGATTTTTTAACAAAAAAGTTAATTTTCTACCAAATGGTTAAATTGTCGCATCAAAAAGAAGAATTTTGTACAAAAAGTTGAATTTCCATCCCGAAAATATAAAATTCTAACAAATAAGTTAATTTAAATAAAATAGTTAACTTTTTAACTAAAATTAATAATCTTTAACCAAAAAAAAGACGAATTTTCATCAAAATATTTAAATCCTTATTCAAAAAAGATTAATTTTCTATGAAACAGTCACATTTCTAACCGAGAAGGATGAATTTTCAACCCAAAGGATTAATTTTCTCCCATAAAGATGAATTTACAATAAAATATATAAATTTTCAGCAAAATAGTTCAATTTTCAATTAAAATAATCAGTTTCCAACCAAAAATCGAATAGTTACATTTCCAGTCAAAAAAATTAATTCTCAACGAAAAAAGCGAATTTTCAACAAAATAGTTCAATATTCAACCAAAGAAATTAATTTTCAACAAAAGATTTGAACATTTAACCAAAAAGGTGATTTTTCCAATAAAAAATATAAATTTAAAACCAAATAGTTGAATTTTCAAATAAAAAAGATATTTTCTCAACCAAAAAATTGAATTTTCAACTAAAAAAGAGAATTTTTTAACAATAAGTGAAATAGGTAATTTTTCAGGCAAAAAATAAATTTTCAACCAAAAATGAAACGAATTTTCAAAAAATATTTAAAATTTCAATCAAAGAGATGAATCTTCAACCAAAAAAAAAATAAATTTTTAACACACTAGTTCAAAATTGAACCAATTAGTTGAATTTTTTACCAAACAAGATGATTTTAAGAAAAATAGTTTCATTTTAAATCAAATAATGAATGTTTGCATTCAAACGAAAAAACAAGAAAAAGGGGACGTTTCTTGAAAACAGAGGGAAAGATAACAATTCTTCAAGAAAGGAAAAACTAAAAATAATTGATAAAAGTTGATAAAAATTCGGTTTCCTCTCCAGAAAAACCTTCGACGTTGAATGAAGTGTTGAGAAGGGTGCGTAAGTGAGGAGTGGGAAAGTAAGGGGTATGAGGGGTGGATGAGTGTGGGAAGTAAGAGGAACAAAAGTGGAGAAAGTTATCGGAGGGGAAGTAGGGAAAAAAATAGATGTTTTTTCCACTCCCCTCATTTCCCCTCCCTACTTCCTCTGCCCACAATTTCCCTACTTCCCCTCTGATTGCTTTCTCCACTACCCTTAATCTCACTTCCCATACTCCTCCTCCCCTCACTTCCCTTACTTTCCCTCTTCTCACATCCCTTTCTTTTAATATTCACGAAAACGACCCTTTAATAAATTAATTTGAAAATGAAACCATGTCGAAAAAAAATCAGAGCCACTAAACACTATTCAAGGGGGCTTTGCTTTTAGGGTGAGTATTTCTGCATTGGGAGCACCATTTGTGTGGAATGGTAGAAAATTGGCTGAAATCGTGGCATGCGAGTAATAAGCGGTGGCAGTTAACAAAGCACGGGTGAAAAATCACTACACTGTGGTGAAACGCACTTGCCATCAAGCAGGACACCAGCAGTGCTTCGAAACTGCAGTTTCGACCTAACGACCGTCCACGTAATACGAGTCGATAAAAAGCGGAGAACCATCTCGACGACGATCATCGAATGTTTTGTCCTAGTCCCGTTCCATTACTCGCTGCTCGTAACGTATATTGGTTTTGCTTCCACCAAATCAACGAGCCGTGCTCGTCTATTATTTCTTGTCACGTGACCTACCTGATTCCAAACTCAATTCCCTTCTTCATGAACTCAAACAGCTCAAAAAAAATTAGTCAGAGTAGGTGCCGCGTGCCTAAAAAAAGGGCTTCGTAGCCTATTAAGTCTTTCAAATGTTCCCCTCCCCTACACCTCCTCCTTTCGCATACTTTCCATCTACACACATCATTCCCCTGCCCTCACTTCCCTTACTTTACTTCTCCTTCCCTTAATTCCCCTGCTCTCAATTGAGTGTGCTTCCTCTCCCATAACTTCTCCTACTTCCCTTTCTCTAACTTCCCATACTTCCCATACTCCCCGTACTCCTCACTTTTCCACCATCCCATCAGTTTCCTACTTCCCCTTCCTCACTTCCCTTGCTTCCACTCCGCTTACTTCCCTTCCTCATACTGACCCTTACACCAATTTCTCAAATTGTACCTCCTACTCACCCACATCTCACTTTCCTGTCCCTACCCTCACTTCTGCCCCCTATTTTCCCTGTCCTCAATTCCTCTACTTTCCGTACCATAAGTTCCTCTACCTTCCCTACCATAAATTCCTCTACTTCCTTTCTTCACTTCCAATAATCCTTCTCTCCTTACTCCCCTTACTACCCCTTTCCTCATTTTCCTTCCCCTCCCATCACTTCTCTACTTTCCCTCCCTCACTTCCCTGATTCCACTCCCCTCACTTCCTCTGCGCTACTTCATTTTCCTTCAATTTCCCTACTTCCCTGCCCATTACTTCCTCTACATCGCTTCCTCTCACTTCCCATACTCCCCCTCCTCTCACTTCCATTACTTTCCGTCTCCCCACTTCTCCGCCCTGCCCATCACTTCCCCACTTCCCCTCACACACTTTCCCTGCTTAAATTCTCTTCACTTCCTCTCCACTACTTCCCCTGCCGATAATCTCACCTCCCCACCCTTCCCATCACATCCCTGCTTCCTCTTTCTCACTTCCCCTACTTTCACACCCCTTAATCCCCCTCGGAAAAAAGTACGACAGACGGACACCCGACCAAAACGATAAGAGTTTTTGGCCGGGGCTGCGAAACCCCAAAAAGAAAATTAGGGGTGATCGGGGCGGATTTGCTTACTTCACTTAAGTAAATATTATTCAGAGGCAAAAAAGTCATCCCTCGACTAAAAAAAATAATTTCTTTCCTGAAATTTAACCAATGTTGCGTAGTCCAAAAAAAAACAGACTTTGTGTAGTATGGATTTAAAAGAGTTTAGTCAAAAATTAAAAAATGTATGCAGTTGGAAATTAACTTTATTTTCTAAGGAATATTTGCAGTTCATTTATTTTTTATTTCTAACCTAATATTTAAAAATTTTAAAAATTAACTTCAATGTTTATTTAAAAATTATTCTTTAGTCTATAAATTAAAAAAAAAAAGTATTAATCGCTGGCTTCACAGTCTTTCCCCTATTTGCCTCTTTTCCCTTTTTTCTCGTTTTTTCACTTAAATGAGAACTGAGTTAATAGAGTCTAACAAGAAAATCTAACTGTTTTCTGTTAAACTAAGACTTCTCGTATGAATTCTCTATTACTATATTTTTGGTAAAGAGTTCATCTTTTTTGGTTAACTTTCTTATTATTTGGCTGAAAATTAACTTTTTTGTTGAAAATTCAACAGTTTGGTTTAAAATTCATCCCTTTTTCTAGAAAATTGCAACTGTTTGGTTGCCAATTTAATTACTTTAATGAAAATTCAACAATTTTATCACAAGATATTTATTTTTGGTGGCAAATTCAACCGTTTTATTGATAATTCGTCTTTTGGAATGAAAATTCACATATTTCGGTAGAAAATTCAAATATTGGTTACAAATTATTCTTTTTGGTTGAAAATTCAACTTCTTAGTTTAAAGTTAAACTGCTTTGTAAAACATTAAATTTTCAAGCATTCTTCTTTTTCCCCCTATTGTCAAGAAACGTCCCCTTTTTTCCCTTTTTCTCTTTCTTTTTGTTTAAATGAGAACTGAATCAATAGAACCCAATTCACCTCACTTGATAAAATGGCTACTACTTGGCTCAAAATTCGATAATTTTTATGAAAATGCAACTATTTTATTAACAATTAATCTTTATTCGCAACAAAAAATTATTTGGTTGAAAGTTGAACTAATTTGTTAAAAATTTATTTTTTTTGGTTGAGCATTCATCTCCTTGCTTGAAAACTTAACTATTTTGTATTTTAGTTCAAATTTATATTTTTGGGTAGAAAATTAATCTTTTTCGTAGAAAAACAATCTGTTGTGGTTGTATTTTCAACTACTTTGTTGAAAATTCATATTCTCGGGTTGAAAATTCCACAATTTGGTAGAAAATTGAACTTACTTTTGAAAATGTAATTATTATTAGTAGAAAATTACCTTTGGCATTTGAGAATTTTAAATTAGATTAAAATCAAATTAAAAATCCTATTTAACGTCCAATACTCAAGTTAATGTATAGACTGAACAACGACGCTCTCTCCTCGATACCTGAGATCGAGGAGAGAGCGTCGTTGTTTCGTCGCTGTTTCCACCTGCTCTAATTTTTCTTACCTTTATAAGGGTGCTGCATGAGCACCGAATCGTTGGTAAATATTATACATGCTTTCATATTGTGATTTGATAGTAATAAAAATAGAAAAGACGAAAGAAATAAAAAAGAGAAGAAAGGGAATTTGGTTGGTTGCCATCTCATTTTTCTTTCCTCTTTTTTATTTTTTTCCAAAGAAACAAATTTTTTTGTTTTTAGGAATTGCAATAGGAGCGTTTTGTGGTGGTTATCCAAATTTGGTCGTTGGATTTTTGTTTTATTTTCAGGAATTCTGTACATTAAAATTACCTTTTCTGTAGAAAAATCATATTTCGCGGTGAAAAATTTAACTGTTTTGTAGTTCACCACTTGGTTGAAAATGTAGCTACTTTTTTTAAAATTAGTTTTTTTGTTTAAAATTATTTTTTTATCTCAAAATTGAACTATTCAATTTTTGGTTGAAAATTGATTGTTTATAAGTTAGAAATAAGCTATTTAGTAGAAAATTCATCTCTTTTGTTGAAAATGTTTTTTTGGGTAGAAAAGTAATCTTGTTTGTAGAAAATTAATCTTTTTGGCTGTGGATTTACCTATTATATTAAAAATCCGTCTTTTTTGGTTGTATTAAATTGATTCAAAATTGTGTTTTTTTTTTTTAATAAATTTATTAAACTTCATATTTAATGATTTGATTTTTTGGTAAGAAATAATGCTTTTTAGTTGAAAATTAAACTATTTGATTACATAAAATTTGAAGATTCCATTTTTGGTCAAAATCATATCTTTTTTAGTTAAAAATTTAACGATTTGGTTGAAAATTCATTTTTTTAGAGAAATGAGACATTTAAAAAAAAATTATTTTTTTGAGAAATGAGAAATTTTTCTTGATTTAAAATAATCTTTCTTTTTGAAAATTCATCATTACCGGTTCAGAAGTTAATTCTTTTCTAAAACATTTGACTTTTTAGCTTTTTATTTATCTCTTTGAATAGGAAAACTAATCCCCTTAGTTGAAAATTTATTTATTCGGTTGAAAATACATGTATTTTGATGAAAATTCGTCTTTTGGTAGAAAATTTAACTATTTGGTTAAAAATTTAACTATTTTGTTAAAAGTTGAATTAATGTGTTGAAAATTCAACTATTTTGTTGAAAATTCGTCCTTTTAAATTGAAAATTCATCGTTTATGAAACTGTTTGATTAAAAATTTATTTTGTTGTTGAAAATTTTTTTTTTTTTAGATTGCATTTTTTTTTGTAGAAATTAATTTTTCCTATCCGACCTGGAAATCAATTGGGGCTACAATTCGTCCAAATATCATGACCATGGCTCTTTTACTTTTCCAGTCATTGTCAACAAAAAAAAAGTTACACACACACATTTTGACAACAACAAAATTTAATTTAAAAGTAAAATATGCAGGCTTCCTACCGCTCACATGATAATCTCACATCGTCGTTGTAAATTTTATACAATTCTTTTTTAAATTTCAATGACTTATTGAATTTTTCACAATTTGGGACACTTTAAAAGTCGTGCCCTACCTCCAAACATTTTCTTAAAAATCTCAAAAAATAAGCACATTTTTTCAATAAAAGACACAAAATGAGGGGGTGAGACTTTAAAAAATCAAGAAAATAATTTTTGGACCACCCAAATAAATAATAGATGTAAATATCCTAATTCTATCATAAAATTAACATTTTCTGCAATGCAAATGGACTCTATTTCAATTTTGCAGTCTTGTATCTTGGATCCGTCGTAAAAAAAATTTCTAGGGTCTTGTTAAACGGAGGGTGGAGGGTTAAGAATCGCTGACTGTTGATGCTGTTTAAAGTTGAGTGCATAAAAGGGACGAGGGCCGTCTTGGTAGAAATTTCCGAGGATCTCGGTTACCCACGTTGCCTCTCGTTTGGCCCTTCCTAGTCGCTCTCTAAACTAGTTTACCCAAGTCCAGGCAATTTTCCGGGCTCGCTCGGGGTTCATAAAATTTATGCCGGCATTTTGCGAGCTTTATACCGGCTTCCATATCTATGTGCTCGAATATATTTAGTTTACGTACGTACTCACGTACGCGAGAAGCTGCATCCGTGACACTTGTGTGTCAACTTTATTAGCATACGTACGAGTTTGTACATACATGTATGAGATACCCTCCAAGAGAGAATAGTCTGCGTCTCTACGCAGCCAGTGGCGCACTAAACTAGTGTGCGTGCTTTTAATGGGAAGGCAGACTATGAAAAATCATTATAATTTTACAGCGCTCGGAGACGAGAATGTTTCTCGAGGGAGGAAACGATAAAGCAAATACTTCTGATTGAATTTCTTAGAGTTCTCTAAGTGGATTTCGACTCAAAATTACTAAATAAGCAAATTACAAGGTTGCAGATTGAAAATTCAAAAACTGGTTGTGAAACAGAGTAAAAAAGTCTTTTACAAAAATGTGATCGGACGAGTCTTTCTTGAGATACAAGAACATTTCTCCTATTGGTGCGCATGGGATTCCGAGCGCACGAATCAGCTTTCACTCACAATTAATCGTTTCCTATTGACCCGCAAAAAGTACCTGATAACTTGAACACCATTCTCCCGATTAAATTTCAGTAAAGGACTTTTTTATTCAGTTTTTCAAGAACTCTTTAAATTTTTCATTCGTGTTTAATAAAACTAACTGAATGTAAGTAAAAAAAAACTATATAAAAGTAGTCTGATTACAGTCTTGCAATGTGACCAACAAACTTTTAACTGAAAAATTAATAAATAACCAAATTACAAGATTGAAAATTAGGAATTCAAAAACTGGTCGTGAAACTGAGTAAAAAAGTCTTTTACAAAAATGTAATCGGACGACTCTTTCTTGAGATATAAGAACATTTCTCCTATTGGTGCGCATGGGACTCCGAGCGCACGAATCAACTTTGACTTACAATTAATCGTTTCCCATTGACCCGCAAAAATGCCTAATAACTCGAACACCATTCTTCCGATTAAATTTCAGTAAAGGACTTTTTTATTCAGTTTTTCAATAACTCTTTAAATTTGTCATTCGTATTTGATAAAACTAACTGAATGTAAGTAAAAAAAACTAAATGAAAGTAGTCTGTTTACAGTCTTGCAATGTGACCAATAAAATTTCAGCTGAAAAATTAATAAATAACCAAATTAAAAGATTTTAAATTAGAAGATATAAGATCATTTCTCCTATTGGTGCGCATGGGACTCCGAGCGCACGAATCAGCTTTGACTTATAATTAATCGTTTCCTATTGCCCGCAAAAAATACCTGAAAACTCGAACACCATTCTTCCGATTAAATTTCAGTAAAGGAATTTTTTATTCAGTTTTTCAAAAACTCTTTAAATTTGTCATTCGTGATTAATAAAAATAACTGAATATAAGTAAAAAAATAAATAAATGAAAGTAGTCTGATTACAGTCTTGCAATGTGACCAACAAAATTTCAGCTCAAAAATCAATAAATAACCAAATTACAAGATTGCGAATTAGGAATTCAAAAACTAGTCCTAAAACTGAGTAAAAAAGTATTTTGCAAAATTGTAATCAGACAAGACTTTCTTGAGATATAAGACAATTTCTCCTATTGGTGCGCATGGGATTCCGAGCGCACGAATCAGCTTTGACTTACAATTAATCGTTTCCTATTGACCCGCAAAAAATACCTGATAACTTGAACACCATTCTTCCGATTAAATTTCAGTAAAGGACTTCTTCATTCAGTTTTTCAAGAACTCTTTGGATTTGTCATTCGTGTTTGATAAAACTAACTGAATGCAAGTAAAAAAAACGAAATGAAAGTAGTATTGCCATGTGATCAACAAAATTGCAGCTGAAAAATTAATAAATAACCAAATTACAGGATTGCAAATTAGGAATCCAAAAACTAGTTGTGAGACTGAGTAGAAAAGTATTTTACAAAAATGTGATCGGGCGAGTCTTTCTTGAGATATAAGAACATTTCTCCTATTGGTGCGCATGGGATTCCGAGCGCACGAATCAGCTTTGACTCACAATTAATCGTTTCCTATTGACCCGCAAAAAGTACCTGATAACTTGAACACCATTCTCCCGATTAAATTTCAGTAAAGGACTATTTTCTATAATTCGCGAGAAAGTGCCAGTTTTTCCACCTGTTTTTGGTGTAAAAAGTGATCGATTTTTGGTCGATGGCGTGGCGCATGCGCAGTGCCGACCTTTCCGGGCAACAGTGACAAAAGTAGACAGATGCAGTGGAAAAAGTAAATGGACAGTGATAAAAGTGAGGCACAGTGACAAAAGTAAATGTTATTTCGGGTGGGTTCGTGCTGCCTCGGGTGTACTCGTTCATCGTGCGCAGCCAACTTCATTCTATTTTCCGACTGTCGTCCCTAACCTAAAATCAATTTCCTGAAAAGTCTCGAGTTGTGTATTTTGTATGTACTTTTGTCACTTGGCAAAAGCAAAAAAACACCGTCAGTTTCTCCGAAAATACTGTGCTTGGTTTTTTTCACGAAAAATCGGAAATTTTGAAGCCCTCAACTTTATGGACCAAATATTCAATAGTGAGAAACAGCTTATTATTACTGCCATATTATTGCCATGGTTTTGATAATTGACATTGTCATTGTTGCGTCAATCGACACAAAAATCGCCTTCTTTTTACACAAAAAACAGGTAAACAAAAACTAGCACTTTTGCACAAATTATAGAAAAAGTATGGTGTCCCACACATTGAAAAAGCGACGATTTAAAACTCGAGTGATAGCCACCCTCGCTCCGCTCGGGTAGCTAACTTCACACTCGTTTTAAATCTCTCGCTTTTTCAACTTTTAGCAAAATATACTATTTTATTCAGTTTTTCAAAAACTCTTTAAATTTGTCATTCGTGATTAATAAAAATAACTGAATAATAGTAAAAAAATGAATAAATGAAGGTAGTCTGATTACAGTCTTGCAATGTGACCAACAAAATTTCAGCTCA
>CAKNYM010052097.1:201686-223815 GCA_932195095.1 Andricus curvator
AAACTAGTCCTAAAACTGAGTAAAAAAGTATTTTGCAAAATTGTAATTCGACAAGACTTTATTGAGATATAAGAACATTTCTCCTATTGGTGCCCATGGGATTCCGAACGCACGGATCAGCTTGGACTTACAATTAATCGTTTCCTATTGACCCGCAAAAAATACCTGATAACTTGAACAACATTCTTCCGATTAAAGTTGAGTAAAGGACTTTTTTATTTAGTTTTTCAAAAACTCTTTAAATTTGTCATTCGTGATTAATAAAAATAACTTCTTCAAATGAAAGTTGTCTGATTATAGTCTTTTAATGTGACTCACAGCATTTTAGTTGAAATTTTAATAAATAACCGAATTACAAGATTACAAATTAGAAATTCAAAAACTGGCCATAAAACTGAATAAAAAAGCATTTTACAAAAATGTAATCGGACGACTCTTTCTTGAGATATAAGAACATTTGTCCTATTGGTGTGCATGGGATTCCGAGCGCGCGAATCAGCTTCGACGTACAATTAATGGTTTTCTATCGACCCGCAAAAAATACGTTATAACTCAAAAACCATTCTCCCGATTGAATTTAGTAAAGGACTTTTTTATTCCGTTTTTCGAGAACTCTTTAAATTTGTGATTCATGTTTAATAGAACTAACATCTTGAAATGCAAATAGTCGGATTATAGTCTTGCATTGTGACCCACAAAATTGCAGCTGAAAAATTACTAAATAAGGAATTACAAGATTGCAGATTGAAAATTTGAAAACTGGTCGTGAAACTGAGTGAAAAAGTCTTTTACAAAAATGTAATCGGACGAGTCTTTCTTGGGATATAAGAACATTTCTCCGATTAGTGCTCATGAAATCACGAGCGCACGAATCAGCTTCTACGTACAATTAATCGTTTCCTATTAACCCGCAAAAAATACCTAATAACTCGAACACCATTCTTTCGGTTGAATTTCAGTAAAGGACTTTTTTATTCAGTTTTTCAAGAACTTTTCATATTTGTGAATTATGATTAATAAAACTAGCTTATACGAATGAAAGTATTCTGATTATAGTCCTGCAATATGACCCACAATATTTCAGCTGAAAAATTACTGAATGACCAAATTACAAGATTGCAAATTAGAAATTCAAAAACCGTTTGTGAAACTGAGTAAAAAAAGTCTTTTACAAAAATGTAATCGGAAGAGTCTTTCTTGGGATATAAGAACATTTCTCCGATTGGTGCCCATGCAATTCCGAGCGCACGATTCAGCTTCGACTTAGAATTAATCGTTTCCTATCGACCCGCAAAAAATACGTGATAACTCGAACACCATTCTTCCGATTGCATTTTAGTAAAGGACTTTTTTATTCAGTTTTTCAAGAACTTTTTAAATTTGTGATTCATAATCAATAAAACTAGCTTATTCGAATGAAGGTAGTCAAATTATAGTCTAGCAATGTGGCCGACATAAAGCTGTCATCTTGGATTTCAAGTAAACGAAACGAAGTGCTTCTAACAGTCAAACAAACATGCGAATACTTACCAACTGACAAAACACTTCACATTTCCGCCTACAAAAACTTTCAGTGTCGCATCGTAAAAGCCACAACCATTTTCATCGACGCCAAGGACGACTTCGATGTTTACCAAGGACTCAAACGTCAAACCAACGAAAAGCAAGTCGTTTCGATCCATCATAAAAATATGAATCATAAATTATACAAAAAAGATAAACTCTTGAATCTTAGGTCTCGAGTCTCATTTCAAATAGCATAGAAGTCAAACTTTAGACTCCTCTAAATACAAAGGTAAATTTTTTATTCAACGTACCAATGTATTAGGGTATTTTTTGCCATCAAAAAGATTCCATTTCTACAAAAATAATGACTGAAATACTTTGTTTGAGAGATTTATTGCCAGAAAAAATCGCCAGGTGAAACAAGTTACCCCAAAACTAAAATCGATCCCTCATTTTTGCAAAGACCCTCAATATATTCATTGTATTAAAATTATGCCAATGCGAAGGTTGGATAGAAAGCTTTTAATCTGGATATTCAAGAATCGATTTTAGTATCAAGGAAAGCTTCGCTCTGCAAAATGAGGCAATATAGAAGACCATTGTCCATCAATGATCAGATTTAACGATAATACCACATAATTAGATTCTAACGCTAATTCTGCGTTAGCAATCGAGGTATTATCAGCGCTGGTAATTACCAACCGTAATTACCTGTTCTCTACAAATATCTTCATCTCTGTTTCGCACTTATCATTAGCTTTACGGTCACAAAATTTCATATACCCTCTCGACCCTTCGATCTTCCACCAACCACCTTTTCTCCCTCTGTTTCCAGGTCATTCCAGTTGAAATCGTCTCTAGATTCCATTCCAGTGTTCCAAGATTGAATTCCGACGCTCGTACCAGCTCCGAGTTTGGCTTTCTTGCTCTAAATGCTATTTTTGTTGCAGTCTTGTCCGCGAGGTTAACTTTCTTTGGTCGCTTCTTCCCCAGAGAGTGATAAGATACAGTACATCGAAACGTCTTCGAAACATGATTATGTTTCCACCTTCTACGTGCTTCAGCACTCTCCTCGATCCATCGTTTCTTAAAAATATTTAGCAAACAAAGACAACTTATCAGTTCTTTTTGTGCCATCGTGAAGAATAGATATACCGAAAATAAGACAATTATATTGATTTTTCGGGGTTTTGAAGCCAGGAAAGTTTTCGAGGTGGAGATTTTGAAGGTGGCTTCATTTAGAAATTTTATTTATCGATAAAATGTAGATAAATAAGTCTAAAGCTTTAATTTTTGGTAAACGGAGTCCTTTCGATGGCAGGAAAAGGCCAGTCATATTTATTTTGGTGTATATATTTTTTTAATGTGAAAAACTTATTTATAAAAACCTAATCTGAGTAGGAAATCGAATGTAGAAGTTCTAGACTTTCAGCAAACTGAGTTTATAATTTGGTTTCCTGCTGTGAAACTTGGCTCGAAAAGGATTTTATTACAAGGGCGTACGCGTTGTGAAGGAGCGTCTTATAGGCTCTTTCAGTGCACCTTCATTTACGCCGTAATTGAATTATAAACGCATCTCCGATCCTAATCCTCGCGTTGCGGCTGACACCTCCAGTCGAGGCTCATTAAGGCCATGTAATTGAATTATTCCTAAAGTTGTCTTAAAATCTTTTGGATTCGTTTTTGAAAATTTCAGAAATCTTTTGTTATATATCAAAATCTTTTTAAATATTCTATAATAATTGTATAAGAAAAATTTGGTTTGAAAGTTTTAAAAATTAGTTTTTTCCTACAATTTTGAAAAAAATCCGCAACATTAAACAATTTTCCAGATTTCTTTTTGAAAATTTTGAAAATCTTTTGGAATGTTTTGAAATCTTTTTAAATATTCTCCTAAAATAAATTTGTTAAAATAAAAAAAACTTACTCAAATTTTTTCAGAAATTTTGTAATCATGCAAAATTGCAAATTTTTTATTTAAAATCATCTACATTCTTTTCCAAATATTCAGGAAATTATTCAAAATTTCAAAATTTTTTGAAAATATTTTCTTAAAATTAAGTTTTGAAAATAAAAAATCAATTAACCTTTTTCCTCGAATCTGAAGAAACAAAAATTATTATCGTAAAGCCTTTCAAAATCTTCAAAATTTTATTTCAAAATCATTGAAAATCTACATTTTTCTTTAATTTGTTGAATTCTTTTTAAATTTCCAATTATTTTTGAATCTTTCCAAAACTTCGAAATATCTTTTGAAATAAGTTCTAAAAATTTTTTAATTCTTCAAAAATTAAAAAAGGGTCTCAAAATCTTCTAGACTCTTTTTCGACATATTTAAAAATCTTTAAAGATTAAAATTAAGCTTTTAACATAAAACCTAATTTATTAAAAAATTTCCCCAGAAATCATATTATGGGTACCGGTAATTTTAATTATTTCTTATTATTGAAAAACATTAAAAATTGTCTCTCTTGACAACAATGTTTGGAAACATTCAAAAATAAACGTTATGAAATAAAATTATTTATTTGGAAATTTAGATTCACTAAATTGATGGTGCAGAAAATTCTTAATCTTTAATAATACACTTAACTCCCGATATAGAGGATTTACTCAGTCAAGCGTGACAAACAGCCTGAGGGCCGCACTCTCAGCATGTTAGTTGCATTAGGTTGCGTCATGCGTCAAAATCCAACAAAAATGATCCATGCAACCCTGTCTGTTCACGTTTGGATTCCCCTGATTTAGGATCAAGGCCAAGGCAAGCCAAGCTCGAAACCGGTCTTATATCGGGAGTTGAGTGTAGATATATATATATATATATATATATATATATATATATAACCTCATTCAATATGGTGAAGGGATCATGAATAGAATTCTTTTGTCATCTACAATTTAAATTTTCTCTTTTGGAAATAAGTTTTCAGAATTCAAATTTCTCGTTCGGAAATTTGATAACGAAAATTCCAGAAAATTGAAAAGAAGAAACTGTAAAGAACCACTTGAAGCAATTTTTAAGAACGAGATTTTCCAGAATTCCGTTTCATTTATTTTTTTAAGTAGGATAGGATCTTTAAGTTGAAATGAGTCTTTATAATTAAAATCATTCTCATTAAGTTCTAATTATACAAAATTAGGCAATTACTGGTATCTTCAATTACAATGTATTTAGCCTGAAATTTAGTAAGGTTTTGTTGGGGCGTAATTAAATCTTGAAAGGTCATAATTTCCTCTTCTGCTGGGACGTAAGCAACGTAAAGCGAAACTGTTGTCCATTCATAGTACAGTAATTAATTAGACGACTTGTGGTACAGAGAAAGATGGTACATCCGGTGTCGCACAATGGACTATAGTTGGATACAATACGAGAGAAATGTGACTACCCAAGATATTCATTTTAAAGAAACCTTTTAAACGAATTGGAAAAAAAAACATCTTTACAAAAAATTATTCCTTTTTGAAAAAAAAATTGTTAAATTCTCTTCCTTGAATAAAATAACAAAAAAGCTCCACCTCACGACTTTGATCACGAATAAAATTTCAGAACATGAATATTAATCTCTAAAACTTTGTGTATGAACTCTTCTCGATGGCAGAATTCAACAAAATTTTGTTTTGCGAACCTTTGAAATCTTCCAAAATTCTTAAAAAGCTTTTAAATTTGTTGTTTCTCTTCTATAATAATATATATTTTGTTTTAAATTTGCTGAATTCTTTTTAAATTCAAAATGATTGTTTAAAAAAAATCTTTTTTCAATCTGCTGGATATTTCTTAAACTTATTTGAATTTTTTCTAAAATTTTTTCAATTTGGAAAATTGAAAACTTTCGCTTTACAATATTCTAGACTCCTTTCCGAAATTTTAGGAAATCGTTTGAAATATTTTAAAACATTTTCTTAAAATTGTTTTTTCGAAATAAAAAATCAATTTAAATTTGGCTGGAATCGTAATAAAAAATTCCGTTGTGTTGAAACATCTAAAAATCCTCAAAAAGCTTTAAAATTTTATTTTGCAAATCTTCAAAAATATACATTTTGTTTGAAATTTTTTGAAATATTTAATCGTGCAAAAATTGAAAAAATTACCTTAAAATCAAAGTATAAATAATAATTAAGATACCCTAAGCTTTTTTTTTTGTGGTATCAAAATCTTAAGAACAGAATTGTTCCCCAACAGTGAAAAAAATTTACAATCAAAATGTTCTTTTTTATGAATAATAAATTGTTAGTAATAAAATCCCTTATTTGAAAATCGCGATTGACAAAATTGTAAATAGTATAGGAATTGCTAAAAAATCACTTCCTCGAATAAAATCAAAAAAGCTCCACCTCGCGACTTTAATCATAAATAAAATTTCAGGAAATAAATATTAATCTCTAAAACTTTGTGTATGAATTATCCCCGATAGCAGAATTCAATAAAATTTGGTTTCGCGAACGAAACATGAAAGTCTCGTTTTTCCTGGGGCTTTCGTTATTAGCGAAACTGACACAAGTTTTTCACGTCTCTTGTCTAGCTCGTCGCTCACAGTCGCGAGCATTGCCTTCATAAAATTATTTTTCGAAAGCATCCCTTTTTCGCAAACTCTTCTTTCTTTCTTTTCTCTTTGAGTGGATCGATGTCGACAGCAAAGCATTCGGCCATTAAGGACCTGATACCAAGGGCTGTGCAAAAAATGGCACAGGCGATCAATCTTCTATAAGTCGAAGCCTCTGGTTGCAGGACAAGAGCTCTGAATCACGGGATGGATTTGGCTGGCAAAAAGTCCTTTATAAGCGACGCGACAAAATCGATCCGTGATTACCTTAGGTTGAACGAACTCTTAAGAGAAAATTTTTTTGAAAAATAAAATTTCCTAAAAGTTGTTTATGCTTATGAATTATAATACCACTACGAAGTACTCTAGATGTATTTACTAACAAAAGAAAAAAATCGATACTTTCAATATTTTTTAATAGATTAGTCCACGCGTCTCGAAGACGCGAACAATTACATCCACTGTTATATTCCCATATAAAAAACCATGTTATAAACTAGGAAAATAATTTTTTTACCAAATTAAAAAACGACATTGGTAGGTTATGGTGAGCCACGAAAGGTTCGTAATTTGGGCAATCGATGCGTCTCGAAGACGCGAACAAATATTTCATAGACATTACTGTGTATTCCCAATATTAAAAAATTTTTCCTTATATCAACAAGGCAAACAATTTTTTTTTAATTTATAAAGAATTATTGCTAGATCATAAGAGGTCATAGAAGGTTCGTCAATAGGTGATTCGACGTGTCTTGAAGACGCGAACAAACATGCCAGATACAGTACTGTAATATTCCTAAATGAACCAAGTTTTTCTCATATAAACAGAGTAAACCATTTTTTGAAACTTCATAAATCGATACTGGTGAGTCATAAAAGGTTCAACAGTAAGTCAATCAAAGCATCTCAAGGACGCGAACAAATACACTACATATAATATTGTCGTATTTTGAATATCAAAAAAGTTTTTGTCATATAAATAGAATAAACCATTTTTTTCAACTTTATAAATCGGTACTGGTATGTCATAAAAATTTCAACAGTAGGTCAATCGATGCATCTCAAATACGCGAACAAATACGCTAGATATCTTATTGTTGTATTTTGAATGTCAAAAAAGTTTTTCTTATTTCAACAAGGTGAAATTTGTTTTTGAAATATCTAAGCGCAAAAAAATGTAAAAAAATTATATTTTAAAATTTAGACCATTACAAACCTCCCTCTATGATGAAGAAAAAATAATTTAAAAACTGATGAAAAAAGTCTTTTAGAGAAATTCAATCCAGGGTAGCTGTGAAACTTAATTTTCAAAATTCCTCGACTTTGTCCTGACTAATTTTTCATTTTTACTGAGTGTGAATAATATTTAAGGACCAAATTATAATCAATTTTAAGTTTAAGTTCACAATTTTTTTATTTCATATTCGCAAGACTACCACAGCCAAAAAGTGACTAATGTCCATTAATAATAAGATTTACGTTTTTTTGAATATAATGTAATTCAAAAAAATTTGATTTATGATACTTCAAAAGAATTAAATTCAAAATCAACAGAATTAAAATAAATTGGGAAAAAATTCCATTGATTCAGTATAATTGAAGTTGAAATTAAGGGAAATAGGAATTCAATAAAATTCGTAAAAATTGAAGGTCAGTTTTAAAAAAATCAAGTGAATTGGAAACAATTCAAAAATATTTAAAAATTCATTGATTTCGGTAGGTTTGAAATGAGTTCAGAAAAATTCAAGAGAATCAAAAAGAATTTAATGAAATTCTGATACATTCAGGGTGATATTAAAAGTCTTGAATATAAATAAAACAAAAACTAAAAATTATTTTTTTTTTTCAATTCGTTGAATTGAGTAAAATTAAGTGCATTTAGAAGATTTTAAGTACTCTAAAAAAATTCAATAGAATTTGAAAGAATTCAGGATAAATTAATAAAAATTCAGGGTGCATTCCAAATGAATTGCAAAAAATATTTAGAAATCTCTTCAAATCTTTGAAATCATTTGAAAATTCTTTGAAATCCCTTCGAATTATCAAAATCGATTGATAATTTCTTGAAATCTTTCAAAATATCCTAAAATTTTTCAAATTATTTCAAATTCTCTTACATCTTCAATAATACCCTGAAATCTTTGAAGTCCTATGAAATCCTTCAATTCTTGTCAATAAGTTCTTTAAAATTCATTAAAATATTATAAAATTCCGTGAAATTCTATTAAATTTGATATTACCTAAAATCTTCGAAAAATTAATTAAAATACCTTAAAATCTTTTAAAACCCTGTAAAATCATTGAAATCCTCAAAAATCTTATAAAATGTCTGGGAATCTTTTTAAATTGTCTTAAAACCTTATAGGTCCTGTCAAATCGTTCAAATCATCAAAAATTTTACGAAATTCTTCACAACCGCATAAGAATTTGTTAAATTCTTCAATATAATTAAAATCCCTAGAAATTCCTCGAAATTTTTTAAATCTATTAAAAATGACTTGGGATTTTTTTAAATACCCTGAAATATTTCAAATCCTTGGAAATCCCTTAAAATTATTAAAATCAATCAAAAATTGCTGAGAATTTTTCAAAGTACCCTAAAATATTTCAAATCCTTTGAAATCTTTTGAAATCCATTTAATTTTTTTAAAGCTCTCAAAAATTCTTTGGAATTCAAAAAAATTGTAAATCCTTTGAAATGTTTTGAAATATGTACTTTAAAAAATTGTTAAGCTCCTGAAAATTCCTTGCTATTCGGAAAAATACTTCAAAATCCTTGAAATCCTTTGGAGTTACTTCAATGTATTTAAGTCTATTGAAAAAACCCCATAAATTATTTCAAGTCCATTAGAAACTCATTGGATTAAAAATACCATAAAATCTTTTAAATTCTTTGAAATCCCTTCAAATTATTAAAATCAATTGAAAATGCCTTAGGATCTTTTAAAACACTCTAAAATATTTCAAGTCCTTTGAATTTCCTTTAAGTTTTTAAAATCGATCGAAAATATCCTGGAATTTTTTTAAATACCCTAAAATTTCTAAATCATTTAAAATATTTTGAAATTCCTTGAATTGTGTTAGAACCATTGAAAATACCGTGGAATTTTTAAAAATATTTTGAATCCTTTGAAATGTTTTTAAATCTATTAAAAATGTTAAAGCTCTTGAAAATTCCTTGGAATTTTCAAAAAATACCCGAAAATCTTCAAACTCCTTTGAAATTACTTTTAAGTATCTGAATCTAATAAAAATATCCCGAAAGATATTTCAATTCCTTAAAAATATAAATTGGAATCTTTGATATTATCCTGAAATCTTTAAAATTCCTTAGAATCTTTAGAAATATCTTGAAATATTTTAAAATGTTTAAAATTCCTTAATTCTTGTCAATAAATTATTTGAAATCCACTAAAATATTATATAATCCCGTGGAATTGAATGAAATCTGATGATATTTCTTGAAATCATGTAAAATTTATCCTTTAAAATTATTTAAATCGTCAAAAAATCTTATAAAATTCCTTAAAATATTTATAAATATCATTAAAATCCTTCAAAATTCCTTGAAAATTATTTCATCTCTTTAAAATACCTATAAGATTTCAAATCCTTTGAAATCTCATCAAATTATTAAAATCAATCAAAATTTTCTTCGAAGTTTTATAAATACTCTAGAAGCTTTCAAAATAATTCAAGAAAATTCAGAAATAGGTATAGGTCTGAATTAAAAAGTGGGTAATCCATGTATTAATTTATTTTTAAAAATGGCTAAATTGACATGTTTATATAGAAAAGTGACTATAGTGACTTTATTTTTAAAAAAGCGACTGAAGTGATTTGAGAAGAAAAAAAAAGACTAAAACTAACTGTCTGGAAGCCCTGATTATTCTTGACAGTTACTTACAGTGCTTTTTACAGAAATTTCCTGACTTTTGCAATTTTTTCACAATCCCTGACATTTCCTGACAAAAAAAGTCCCTATTTCCCCCTTATTATAAATTACAAACTTGCTTTCGTAAAAAATCGATTTTTTATATTTCCTTCATTTTTTTTTGCTTTTAGGGAGTAGTGAAGAATCTAGAACGGGAGCTGGAGATCCCGGTAAATTAGGTGTGAAAAAACCAAGACCAAAAGCTTCCTCGCCAAATAGACAAGGTCCACAACAGTGTCAGGTGAGTCAAATTAAACAAGTATTTTTGCATGATTAATTTTTTGTTTTAGGAGATATTTAAGGGAATCGTGGAAAGTTTTTCATTTATTCTAGAAAATAAAAATCTAGTTCTCCCAATTATTTGAGTTGAATTTCCGATTCGTAGCAGAATCACGTTTCACGTTGATGACAGGAGGCGTAAAATTAATTTTCGAGTCCTGCAGGTCCCGCGGACGAGTGAATTAGAGGTTGGCCCGTGGACCGCAAAGTCTGTTCAAAAAATTCAGAAAACTCACAAATTCCAACTGTCGCGGGTCTCTGTTCACAACCCATTCCCTTTTCATGGTCGAGCGAATGCGAAACCATCGGGAGCTAACGAGTCCGACCTATTTTCTACTTCCACTGAAGCTTTATTTCATTTGTCGAAAAATCTTCACTGGGTTGGAAACCACACATTTCGTTAGAAGAGAAATTAAATTTTCAATAGAAAATCAATGTTTTGAACACCAGGCTTCAAATTACTTTCTAAAGTTTCTACCCTTTGGGTACGACACTTTTTGGAAAATGCTTCTTGGTCGAGTGATATCAAATTCCACTTTTTTTCATAAATTCATTTTTTTATAAATATTATGAATTCTCAAATTAATTTGCCTCGACAGTAGGGCACAATTTAAAAAAAAATGGTAGAGATTAGGAATTTGGTTACTACAAAATAAAGTAAAAAGCAACAAGAAAATACAAAAATTAACGAAATTCCCCATCTCTACGATGGTTTTAACTACACTACTTTTTAAAGTTTCTACCATTTCGGTACGAAACTTTTTTTAAAATGCTTTTTGGTCCAGTGATATCAAATTTAATTTTTTTCGTGAATTCCTCTATTTTCAATATAATAAACTCTCGATTTAATTGGGCTCGACAGTAGGGCACAATCTTAAAAACATGGTAGAGATTGGGAATTTTGTTACTACAAAATAAAGTAAAAAGTAACAATGAAATAAAAAAATTAACGAAATTCCCAATCTCTAAGATGGCTTTGAACTACGCTACTTTTTATAGTTTCTACCTTTTCGGTACGAAACTTTTCTGAAAATGTTTTTTGATCCAGTGATATCAAAGTCCACTTTTTTCATAAATTCATTTTTTCATCAATATTATGAATTCTCAAATTAAATGGGCTCAACAGTAGGGCACCATCTTAAAAACATAGTAGAGATTGGGAATTTTGTGACTACAAAATAAAATAAAAAGTAAGAAGAAAGTCAAAAAATTAATGAAATTCCCAATCTCTACGATGGCTTTAAACTACACTACTTTTTATAGTTTCTACCTTTTCGGTACGGGACTTTTCAAAAAAAAAATTTCTATTCCAGCGTTATCAAATTACATTTTCTTCGTGAATTCACGTATTTTCAATATAATAAACTCTCGAATGAATTGGGCTCGACAGTAGGGCACAATCTTAAAAACATGGTATAGATTGGGAATTTTGTTACTACAAAATGAAATAAAAAGTAAAAAAATTAATGAAATTCCCAATCTCTACGATGGCTTTAAACCAAAATGTTTTTTATAGTTTCTACCTTTTCGGTACGGGACTTTTCAAAAAAAAATTTCAATTTCAGCGTTATCAAATTCCATTTTCTTCGTTAATTCATGTATTTTCAATATATTACACTCTCGAATCAATTGAGCTCGACAGTAGGGCACAATCTTAAAAACATGGTAGAGATAGGTAATTTTGTTACTACAAAATAAAATAAAAAATAAGAAGAAAGTAAAAAAATTAACGAAATTCCCAATCTCTACGATGGCTTTAAACTACACTAATTTTTATAGTTTCTACGTTTCCGGTACGAAACTTTTTTGAAAATCCTTTTTGGTCCAGTGATATGAAATTCCACTTTTTTCATAAATTCATTTTTTTATTATTATCATGAATTCTTAAATTATTTGGGCTCGACAGCAGGGAACAATCTTAAAAACATGGTAGAGATTGGGAATTTTGTAACTACAAAATAAAGTAAATAGTAACAATAAAATAAAAAAATTAACGAAATTCCCAATCTCTACGATTGCTTTAAACTACACTACTTTTTATAGTTTCTACCTTTTCGGTCCGAAACTTTTTTGAAAATGCTTTTTGGTCCAGTGATATCGAATTCCACTTTTTTCATAAATTCATTTTTTTATCAATATTGTAAATTCTCAAATTAATTGGGCTCAACAGTAGGGCGCCATCTTATGAACATGGTAGAGATTGGGAATTTTGTGACTGAAAAATAAAGTAAAACGTAACAAGAAAATAAAAAAATTAACGGAATTCCCAATCTCTACTTGCGTTGTAAGGATTCTACCTTTTCGGTACGGGATTTTTTAAAAAATTCATTTTATTCCAGCGTTATCAAATTCCATTTTCTTCGTGAATTCATGTATTTTCAATAATAAACTCTCGAATTAATTGGGCTGCACAATAGGGCACGATCTTAAAAACATGTTAGAGTTTGGGAATTTTGTTACTACAAAATAGAATAAAAAGTAAGAATAAGTAAAAAATTAACGAAATTCCCAATCTCTACGATGGCTATAAACTACACTACTTTTTATAGTTTCTACCTTTTCGGTACGAAACTTTTCAAAAACTTCTTTTTATTCCAGCGTTATCAAATTACATTTTCTTCGTGAATTCATGTATTTTCAATATAATAAACTCTCGAATTAATTGGGCTAGATAATAGGGCAGAATCTAGAAAACATGGTAGAGATTGAGAACTTTGTTACACAAAAAACAACAAAAGTAACAAAAAGTAAAAAGTATTTTTAAAATTCCCAATCTCTACCATGGCTTTAATCTACTCTACTGTTTATAGTTTCTACCTTTTCCGTACGAGACTGTTTCCAAATTTCTTTTTGGTCAAGCATTATCAAATTTCACTTTTTTCATAAATTCATTTGTTTTTCATATTATAAATTCTTGAGTTATTTTGGCTCGACAGTGGAACATAATCTTGAAAACGCGGTAAAGATTGGGAATTTTGTTATTTCGAAAAAAAGTAAGAAAGGTGATAGAATTCCCCATCTCTAGCAGGGCTTCAAAATCCCCTACTTTTTATGGTTTCTACCATTTCGACACGGGACTTTTTTTAAAATGCTTTTTGGTCCAGTATTATCAAATTCCACTTTTTTTCGTAAATTCATTTGTTTTTATTATTATAAACCATTTAATGAATTGGGCTCGACAGTAGGGCAGAATCTTCAAAAGATGGCCGAGATTGGGAATTTCGTTACTACAGAATAAAATAAAAAGTAACAAGAAATTAAAAAATTCCCAATCTCTACCATGGCTTCAAACTACCCTACGTTTTATAGTTTCTACCTTTTTGGTACGGGACTTTCTTAAAATGCTTTTTGGTCCAGTGTTATCAAATTCTACTTTTTTTGTAAATGCATTTGTTTTTAATATTATAAAATCTCGAATCAATTGGGCTCTATCGTGAGCCAGAGTCTTTAAAACATGCTGGCGATTGGGAATTTTGTTACTATAAAATAACAACAAAAAAGTAACAAAGAAGTACGAAAAAAGTAACAAAATTCCCAATCTCTGCCATGGCTTCAAACTACCCTACTATGTATAGTCTATAACTTCTTGGTACAAGACTTTTTTTTAATGCTTTTTGGTCCATTGATATCAAATTCCACTTATCTCATGAATGAATTTTTTTATATATCATGAACTCTCGAATTAATTGGACTCTATAGTGTGGCAAAATCTTAAGAACATGGTAGAGATTTGGAATTTTTTACTATAATATAACAACAAAAAATAAATGAAAAAGTGAAAAAACTAACGAAATTCCCAATCTCTACAATGGCCTCAAACAATCTTACTTTTTATAGCTTATAACTTTTTGACACAAGACTTTTTTTTAATTATTTTTGGTCCAGTGATATCAATTTCAACTTTTTTCATAAATTCGTTTTTTTTTCAAATATTATGAACTATCGAAATAATTGGGCCTAACAGTGGGGAATAATCTGGTAAACATGGTGGAAATTGGGAATTTTGTTACTATTGCAAGCTTTTATTTCACTTACTGCGTGTGGGTATGTTAGGTTCAAATTTTGTATGCCGATTTTGATACACTTACACATATCCAATTCTTTATTCTTTTCCCATAAAATTACATTTTATCGTATGCACCTAAAATATATGTTATAATGTTAGTCTAACTAACCATAACCTTGTTTTCACAAAAATAAATGTATGCTTTATAATACTATATCGTCCATTATAACATCCAGATATTTCAAAATGTAATGTAAACGCCGGAAATGATTAAGAACAATTTCTTGGTACGCATACATTTTTGAGAGTTTTCTTGTACATTTTTTATTGTATATTTTTGAAAAGTTGCACAGAACTCCGATAAAAATAAAATAAAATTATTATTACGCTTCGATTTTTTCAAGATTTAAACTTGAGAATAACATTTGCGGATATTTTCTTGGCCATCCTTTCAAAAAACTACTTTAAAAATATCTATGAAAACATCTTAAGTATAAAGTCAATTTATTATTTTAGTTCATTAGAATAGTTTATTAATTTAATATATCAATTCAATATTAGAAATTGCTGATTATAAAACTATGTTACTGTACTAGTATTACTCGTATTACATGTACAAATTGTGGATATCATTGGATATGATTTTCTCTTCTTTCTTTGCAATCTAAAATATAATTGTTTGTTTCAAATCATAATCTTCTTAAGGCGCCTTTACATTTTTCTATTGGTGCATACTTATATAGTTTTGCAGTATAGAAAAATTTTATCTGAAAAATGCACAGAACACCAAAAAGCAATTTTCGAAATTATCAAATGCATAACATCGCTAGAGATTGGGAATTTTTTTACATACAAGTTCATAAACATTTTATATTTTTCAAACGTCGAATGTCGATGTATTTTGATGAGCAGATACACTTGGAAAAAAGATCCTAATAATATTTTATATTTTACATCAGATTTTATTTCATCTGGTGAAGTCGAACATATAATTTCTTAACATTGTTTTTTCACTGAAAATTGTTATCGAAAAAATTTTGTTAGATAATAATCATTCTTCCTTGCAAAATAAAGATTTGTAGTGGGTATAATCGTACTCGTGAGGTGATTCACCTATTCCTGATATTCATCAATTGCCAAATTATCAAACTAACGGCATCCTTAGAGATTGGGAATTATTTTCTATACAAGTTCATAAACATTTTATATTTTTCAAACGTTCAATATCAATATATTTTGATGAGCAGATGGCCTTAGAAAACAAATTTTAATCATATTTTACATAAGATTTTTATTTTATTTGGTGTAGTCAAACATATCATTCCCTAACATTGTTTTTCTACTGAAAGCCTTTTACCTACCTATTATCTTTGTCGTTTGCGGAACACAGATTTTTAGTGGGTACATTCGTATTCGTGAGGTGCTTTACCTATTCCTACTTTTACGCAGTTGCCTGTAAAACAAATTTTTTTTTGTAAAATGTAAATAAAAAAATGAAAGTAAAACAAATTTTATATATTTACCAGAAGCGAAAGTTGCATCTCTTGAGGGAAATCTAGGCCACTCTGTGTTGAAACATCGAAACTTGTATGATGGACTTATCCATAAGTATTTTTTCATCAGTTGGATACAATTCTCTGCAAATCAAGTTAATGATCTTTAATTAATCATTCTTCAAAATTTAACGAGTTGGTTTAGGATTCATCTCTCTTCATTGAAAATTAACTTTTTTGTTAAAAATTCATCGTTTGCAGTTAATTAATGAATTTTTTTGTAAAACATTCGACTTTTCAGCTTGAAAGTTAAAAACTTAACTATTTTTGAAATTATTACGTTTTGGAGAGTTTAATAATAACCTAATACGTTTGACAATAACTTTCATATTACAGACTTTTCCCTCCTTCCCCTATTCCCCTCTTTTCAAAATTTTCAAAGAATCTCTCTTTTTCCCCTGTTTTTGAAAAAATTTCCCCCTTTCTCCCTTTTCTCGGGGCTTCGCTTAAATGCGAACTGAATGTATTGAATGCAATAATAAAATCAAACCATTTTGAGTTAAAAGTTAATTGTTTGTTGTTGAAAATTCTACTCTTATATTTTTGGTTCGTCATTCATATCGTTTAGTTAAAAATTCTATTTGGGTGAAAAATTTAATTACTTTGTTAAAAATTAATTTTGTTGGTTGAAGATTCATTTCTTTGGTTGAAAATTCGTTTCATTTTTGATTGAAAACTGATATTTTTTAGTTGAAAATTGAACTATTTGATTCAAAATTAATTTTTTTTTGTTGAAATGTCAACTGCTTGGTTTGAAATTCATGTTTTTTGTTGAAAATTCGTTTTTTTTGTAGAAAATTAATCTTCTTGATTAAAAAATCATCTTCCTCTTTGTAAATTCAATTATTAGGTTGAATCTTGAACTCTTGCTGAAATTTTTTTTAGATGCGTTGGTTGAACTCTTTTGTTGAAAATTAATTCATTTCAATTGTTGTTCGTAATTAATTTTTTTAATTGAAAATGTAACAGATCCAATTTTTCATTTACAGTTAATAATTTGAATTAAAAATTCAACTATTTCGTTAAAAATTCATTTTTTTGTTGAAAATTCGTCTTTTTTGATAGAAAAATAATCTTCTTCGTTGAAAATTAATCTTGATTTAATAAAACTGCAACTACTCGGTTGAAAATTAATCTATTTTGGTTAAGGATTCATTTTTTTAAATCAAAAATTCATATTTCCGGGTTTCAAGTTCCACAATTTGGTGAAAAATAAAACTATTTTGTTTTCAACTAACTTTTCATTTTGAAAGACATGTTTACAAATTGAAAATTCAACTGCTTTGTGGATAATTCGTCTATTTGGCTTTGAAATTCAACAATTTAAATGAAAATTTAACTATTGGGTTGAAAATTCAAATATTTCGTCAAAAATATGCCTCTTTTGGTCAAAACACAATTTTTTATATAAAAATTTACCTATTCCATTTTTGGTTGAAAATTGATCCTTTATAAGTAAAAAATTCAACTATTTAATAGAAAATTTTGTTGAAAATTCGTCTTTTTGGGTAGAAAATTAATCTCGTTTTTTAAAAATTCATATTCATGGTTGCATTTACTTGGATAAAAATTTTCTTTTTTTCAAATTCTTTTCAATAAAAAATTTAGCTAGTTGAAATCAACTAGATGAAATTTTTTTTTTGTTGAAAGTTAATTTTTTTAAATGAAAATTCACCAATTCTATTTTTGTTCAAAAACTTATGTTTTGAAGTTGAAAATTGAACCATTTGGTAGAAATTTCGCTTAAAAATTCATCCTTTTGGGTAGAGAACTAATTTTTTCATCTGAAAATTTGTTTCATTTTTGGTTGAAAATTTGTCCTTTATAAGTAAAAAGTTCAATATTCGGTAGAAAATTTGTTTGAAAATTCATTTTTTTGGGTAGAAATAATATTATTAATAATAATTAATATTAATTTTGTTTGTTGAAAATTTATATTTTTGGTTGCATTCAACTGGTTGGAATTTTTTTTTCTTTTTTTGCTCGAAAATTTAACTCTTTGGTTAAAAGTTAAAATATTTTATTGTAAAATCATCTCATTGGCTTAAGGGTTTAATTATTTCGTAGTTAATGACACTTTATGGTTGAAAATTAATTTCTTGTGTAGAAAGTTCAATTATCTACATTAATGTTATTAAGACGAATTTATTCCTTTATTATTCTCCTATTTTTTTCTCCTTTTTTTCCTATTCTCCGTCTGCTCAAAAAATGATTTAATTCGAATGCTTCTCACCTCAAAAATTGTCTTTTAAAATTACGAATATCAGAGAGTACGTTGAATTAAATAATAAAAAATACTTTGGAGAATTGAAAAAATAATAATCAAGAAGTAAAACTTTCTACGATCGTTCAAATATCAAAACAGAAATATATGTTTCTTTTTTTCTTCGGTCTGACAAAAAAAAAATGGTTCTTTTTTTTCTGTCGAAGCCACTATAATCCCACATCGCTTTCATCAAAAATGTAACACATATTTTGGGAACGTCCCCAATTTCTTTAAGGTTCCCAATATAAAAATCTTATAATTGTCGAAGTTCCATTTTCTTCTTTTTAAGAATATCTTTATATATCTTCATCAAAAATATTTTTAGAAAACCAAATTGTATCTGACTAAAAGTTTGAGTTGTAAATCTGTAAAAGGGTCACGAAATTGGCCAAAACATCGTTCATTTAATGGATTTAATCGGATTTATTCCGATGAATTAAATTTTGAATTTTGGTTATCTACATTTATTTTATTATTTATAAAAGATCGTAAGACCGAAGAAAAAAGGAGGATAATGTTTCCGTTTTTGAATTAAAGAATGATGGACTCACGTTTAGCTTCCTCTAGAGTTAGTTCTGTTTTTCTTCGTTTACATTCAGCACTGTAAACAAAGTAGCAGAGAAATATAAAAATTAAAAATCGCATGTTTGCTAATGTTAGTAGACTTCTTTTAAATTTTAATGCTTCTCAGCTGCCTCGCTGAATAACTGAATTTTGGTTTACTGTTCTTGCTTTAATTAACAAAGAATACCTCGACTTTTGTTATGAACATTGTAAAATGTCGCAATTACGATTACATTTGATAAGTACCGTATATTGACTCATTGGGATAATAAACTTCATCACCATAGTCATTTAAAAATAAAAAAAGTTAATACAAGGAAAAAAATTTGACTGTCTTGCAGAATTTTTTTTTTAATTATGAAAACCGATTCGATGTGAAGGCGTCATGGAAACAAAAAAATTTCCTTGATAACGAATGAGGAAATTTTACATTCTGTGGACAAACTAAATTGAGGTACAGTTGTTCTCTGAAGTTTTAAATCACATGCATCATTTTTGCCGACTGAATTTTTTTCATGAATTTATTTGGGGGTCATCCAAAAATAACGAAAGACGATTTGGGTGGTGGGAAGGTTTTTTGGTCAAATCTGACTGTTTCTTACGAATGAAGTAGTTGAATTTTAACCAAAAAAAAAAATGAATTCTCAACGAAAAATGTAATAGTTGATATTTTTACCAAGAAATTATTTCTATTTTTAACCAAAAACAATTGCATTAAACCAAACAAAACAGATTCATTTTTATCCAAAAAGTTACGGTTTTAACAAAAAAGATTAAATTTGTACTAAGAGAGATAAATTTTCAAATAAAAATGACCAATTTTCAACAAGAGTTGAAATGTTAATAAAAAAAAATTTTCAGTCAATAAAGAAAAAAGAAATTCATAAAAATGTTGAATTTCCAAGCCAAAAAAGATGAGCTTTCTAAAAAAACAGTTGAATTATCAACCAAAAATGTCAATTTTCTATGAAAAATAGCGGATTTTAGATAAATTAGATCAATTTTAAACAAATAGCTGAGTTTTTAATCTTGAAAAGATCAATTTTCAGGCAAAAATTGAATAGTTAAGTTTTCATTTTGAAAAATTTGAATAAAAAAAACGAATTTTCTGCAAAAGAGTTAAAGTTTCAACTGTAAAAAAGAAGTTATAACAAAAAAGTTAATTTTTAACAAAACAGTTGAATTTTTTAAAAACTAGTTTAATTTTTCAAACAAAGATATAAATTTTCAACTAAAGTTATGAATCCTCAAACAAAGAAATTAGTTTTTAAGACAATAGTTCAAATAAAGATGAATTTTCAACAAAAAACTTGAATCCCAGATTATTTTCAACAAATAAACAAAGAAACGATTCTTTAACAAAATACATGCATTTTCACTAAAGAAATGAAATTTTAACTAATGTGATTAATCTTCAACTAAAAAAATTAATTTTCAACTAAGTAGTTCAACTTTCAACCAAATAGTTCAATTTTTTACCAGATTATTGAATTTTTGAGCCGAAAATATGAATTTTGTACAAAACAGTTGAATTTGCAACAAAAAAGTTCATTTCCAAGCGAAACAGATTAATTTTTACCAGAAATTGTTAACCAAAAAAGATGAAATTTCTACAAAAATAAATGAATTTTCAAACCAAGAAGACGGATGTCCAACAAAACAATTAGATTTGTAATAAAGAACAAATTTTTATTTAAAAAAAAATAAAAAAATGCAATCAAATTGTTGTGTTTTAAAGCGAAAAATACGACTTTTTAATAAAACAGTTGAATTTTCAACTAAAAAGGATGACTTTTTAACAACATTTTTGTCCTGACAACAAAAAAGTTAATTTTCAAACAAACAGTTGAATTTTTAACAATGTAGTTCAATTTTTTAACTAAAGAAATTAATTTTCAACTCAGATTATGAATCGTCAACCAAAAAAATGAATTTATAAGAAATAAGATCAAACTTTAACTATAGCTGATATTTCAACCAAAAATATTTCTATTTAAATTAAAAAACTACTAAAATTAATTATTTTCCAACAAAAAATGAGATAATAGAATTTTCATTTAAAAAAATTAATTTTAAACCAAAAGCAAAACAAATTTTCAAAAAAATGGTTGAACTTTCAACCAAAGAAATGAATTTTTAACTAAACTAATGAATCTTGAAATAAGAAAATCAATTGTAAACAACGTAGTTCAACTTACAAGCAAATAGTTAAATTTTCTACCAGATTGTTGAATTTTCAAGTCGAAAAGAGGAATTTTCTACAAAACAGTTGAATTTCCAACAAAAAAGTTGTGTTGATCATGTACCCCCCCCCCCCACGTAAAACATAGAAAACGCATAGTTTGATTGTAATATTTGAAAAAATTAGCGCTAAAAAACTAGGTCTTAGCATTTGTTTATGAATAGTTTTAATAATCATAATTTTGCTCATGAAACCAATAATTTACATCGTATAAGTATTTCTGAATAAATTTTTAACAATTCTAAGTTCATTTGGCGTGGTTTCAGTCCATTAAAAAAATAATACTTTGATTTTTCCTGCTTCTCCAATTTATTTGTTTATGTAATTCTTTTTATAAATATTATCAAAAAAAAGGGTGATCTATGGAGAATTGCGACCTACGGCTTAATTTGTCCACAACAATCCATTCATGAACCACTGTGCATCAACAGTATATTTTTATAATTTTTTCAAAAGTACTCACAAAGTGCACTGGAACCTGGATTTATGCACGGTTTCAAGGTTGGCTCGCAGTGGTCTTCGAAACAAATTCATGGACACCGAACTTAAGTAGGCAGGGCCGCATGAATCATTTCTGTTGGATTTGGAAGCATGACGCAACCTGATGCAACAAACACGCTGAGAGTGCGGCTCTCATGCTGTTTGTCACGCTTGTCTGAGCACCGCCTCTTTCTCAGTCCCGCGGCTCCCCTCATCACAAATTGCCGAGGACAGCAATTTTAGGAACGCACAAATCCAGTTTACGGAAATATAGATTCCAGGAAATGAGTTATCTGTCTAGAAAGTGGGGGTAAAGAGGGCGTCGTTATTGTAGTTGTAGGTATAATGTAGGCGTGGTTATTTCAGCAGTGGGGACGAAAAGGCGTGGTTATTGTAGGGGCGAGGATAAAGAAGGTGGGTTCATTACAGTGTTGAGGATGAAGTAGGCGAGACTATATCATTAGTAAAAGTGGTGGCAATAAAATGGGCTATCTGTCTAGAGACTGGGGGCAAAGAGGCTATCGTTATTGTAGTGTTGGATATGAAGTAGGCGTAGTTATTTATGAGGTGGGGATAAAGCGGCGTGGTTATTGAAGAGGCGAGGATAAAGGAGGTGGATTCATTATAATGTTGGAGATAAAGTAGGCGTGGTTAAATCATTAGTAAAAGTGGTAGGAAGAAAATGGGCTATCCGCCTAGAAAGTGGGGGTAAAGAGGCTGTCGTTATTGTAGTGTTGGGTATGATGCAGGCGTGGTTA
>CAKNYM010052097.1:223825-233925 GCA_932195095.1 Andricus curvator
AAGAGGCTGTCGTTATTGTAGTGTTGGGTATGATGCAGGCGTGGTTATTTATGAGGTGGGGATAACGAGGTGTGGTTATTGAAGAGGCTAGAATAAAGGAGGTGGATTTATTATAATGTTGGAGATAAAGTAGGCGTGGTTAAATCATTGGTAAAAGTGGTAGGAATAAAATGGGATATCTGTCCAGAGACTGGGGGCAAAGTGGCTGTCGTTATTGTAGTCTTGGGTATGAAGTAGGCCTAGTTATTTCGGAAGTGGGGATATAGAGACGTGGTTATTGAAGAGGCGAGGATGAAGGAGGTGGGTTGATTATAGTGTTGTAGATAAAGTAGGCGTGCTTAAATCATTAGTAAATGTGGTAGGAATAAAATAGACTATCTGTCTAGAGGGTGGGGGCAAAGAGGCTGTCGTTATTGTAGTGTTTGGTCTGAAGTAGGCGTAGTTATTTCTGAGGTGGGGATAGAGAGGCGTGGTTTTTGAAGAGGCGAGGATAAAGGAGGTGGGTTTATTTTAGTATTGGGAATAAAGTAGTCGTCATTACATCAGTACTAAACGTGGTAGCAATAAAAAGAGCTATCTTTCAAGAGCGATGGGGTAAAGAAGGCGTCGTTATTTCATCGTGGTGGCTATGAAGTAGGCGTAGATATTTAGAACTTTTTCAACCCGATCTATTTATTCATTCCTTTTTCAACACTTATTTAATAATTTCTGCTTTGCTGACTGACGAAATCTATTCAACATTTCATGCACGCATAACAGCTAATTTGTGATTGCTCATGCCAAGCAATCGTTGGGGAATTTCCCCAATCAAACAAAGGGTCAGAGGGTTAAGTGCTCCCATCGAATATTCATCAGAGCAGAATTTCTGAACCATGAGAGAAACACTTCTCGGTTCATAATTCTCCAGCCAGGCTTGTTCTCTAAAGCAAGAGAAACAAGAAACCAGAAATGGGAAACAAGGCATTGTTTCGATGTATCAGAATCGTGAGGACTGCCTGTGGACCCGCGGTCAAATATTTGATTTCTGCTTCTCCGCAAACTCCTTACCCGAGGGGAATCCCTAATGCTTTTGCAGCGTCGGGCTATTTTCGCTTGCCTGAACAAATTTGTATTCCAGCCAATTAAAAGTCGATTCGCAGAGATGAAGTTATTTTGGGAAACGAATGGTGAAAGGAAACCATTCCCTTGCTACTCACCAACCCTTTCAATTTCTCTTCCGCACTTTTGAGCTTGCCTTTCAAGATATTATGCTTAGAAAAATCAGAATTGTAAAAGACGGAATTTTTCATTTTCTCTTACCAGTAATATACAAATACAAGGATAACTGATGAATTTTCAATTCATAAAGACAACTGCTTAACAAAGCAGTTGAATTTTGTATCATGAAAGATGATGCTGCAAAGGAATAATTAATAAAATAATTAATTAATTAATTATAATAACATTTGCAATAAGAAAGTTGAATTTTTAAACAAATTGTTGAATTTTTAATCTACAAAGATGAATTTGCAACTAAATGATAGAATTTTATCTCCAAATAGAGGAATGTTCATGAAAAAAATTAATTTTCGACAAAAAAAGACATGTCAACAAAATACTTGCATTTTAAAGTGAAATAGTTGAATTTTTAAGCAAATACTTGAATTTTCTACCGAAAAAGAGGAATCTTTATAAAAATAGTCCAATTTCCATGCAAAAAAGATGAAATGTTCACCAAAAAAAGTTGCATTTTAAACCAAATAGTAGAATTTTCAACCCCAAAAGTTAAATTTTGAACAAAATTATCAATTCTTAACAAAAAGTGTGATATTTGATATTTAAAAAAAATTAACAAAATGGCTAAATTTTCAAGAAAATAATTAAACTCTTAAAAATAAATTGTTCAATTTTCAACCAAATAATTGAATTGTCAACCTAGATAAATTAATTCTCAACAAAACATGTAACAGTTGATATTTCAACCAAAAAGATGAAATTTCTACCAAAAGAGATGAAATGTAAAATCAAAAAGACGATTTTTCAACCAAGAAGATAATTTTCTACAAAAAAGACGAATTTTCAACAAAATTCATAAATTTTCTAACAATTATTTGAATTTCCAACTAAAACTGAGATCAATTTTCAAACAAAAATGGAATAGTTAATTTTTCTGTAAAATATTGAAAAGTTAAATTTTCAATAAAAAAAACGAATGTTCAACAAAAAAGTTTTCGAAAAAATGTAATCGTAGAAGGGAAAATTTCAAAGCATATTTAACAAATTAGTTAAATTTTCGGATAAAAAAATGAACTTTTAACTAAAAAAATTAATTTTTAGCAAAGTAGTCCATATTTTACTCAAGTAGTTGAATTTGCAACGAAATAGTTCAACTTTTAACCAAAGAGATGAATTTTCAACTAAAATTATGAATATTCAACAGGAATAGTTACATTTTTCGTTAATTTTCAACCAAAAGTTTACATTTTCAACCAAAGAAGAATAAAATTTCAAACCAAGAAGAGTAGCCGAATATCAAGAAAAACCAATTTTCAACTGAAAAATATAAATTTCCAACGAAAAACGCAAAAGTTACATCTTCAGTTAAGAATCTTAATTTAAAAAAAATCGCATTTTTAACAGAATATTTCAATTTTCAGTTTAAAAAATGAAGTCACAAGAAAGTAGTTCCACTAGTTGGTGTACAGTAGTTAAGTTTTCAGTTTTCGGCCGGATTAGTTAAATTTTCAGTTGAAAAAATTAATTTTCAATCAAAAAAATTATTTATTTTCAGCCAAAGAAATGAATATTGAACTAAAATAATGAATCTTCAACAAAAAAATGAATGTTTAGTAAAGTTAATCAACCTTCAGTCTTGAGTTCAATTTTTCACCAAAAAGGATGAATTTTTAACGATTAATCTAATGGTAGATATTTCAACCAAAAAAGTTGTTAATTTTATATGAAAAAGAGCTGAATTCAACCAAAAGAGACGAATTTTCAACATAATAGTTGAATACACAACCAAATAAGAGGAATTAAAAAAAAGACGAATTTTCAAAAAAGTAGTTGCATTTTTAATCGAGAATCATTTCTATTGAATTTTTAACAAAATTGTTGAATTTTCAATGAATCATCAGGAGGAAGCAACAGCAAGAAAAAGAAGTAAAAAGAGAAATTCAAGGCAAATTAATTAGTGAAAGACTTTATTTTAAAAACTCCCTAATTGCTTCCTGAACAATTTTTTGTTTTCCCGTACCTTTAATATTCAAAGACTTAAATCTTAATCTTCTAATATTTTTAACATAGAATCTTTTGAATAAAAAGAATAAAACAATTTGAAATTTTAATTAAAAATTTTTTAATTAATTATCATTGGCAGCTACTTAAAGTTCTTCAAATAGAAATTCGCTGACTTTTGCAATATTGTTTTTAAAATTCCTGACTTTTACCTGATGTTCCCTACTGCCACCCTGTTAACTTAACTAGCCTTAACTAGCGATCTACTTATCTAATTAAATTGTCCTAAAGAACGTTTCCACTCAGCTAATACATTTTTCTATAAAAAAATGCTTGAAATTTAATTAAAGCAAAGCGTTGAATGTATCCTCCACTCTAATATGTATACTTTCCCGGCTTGAAAAATTTGACTCTCAAATGCATCGCATTCCTTCCACCCCAAATGGCAGGAAAAGAAGCTCTTTCGACAAGCAACCCACAAGCGCAGTGTTTTTCATTCCACTTTCCGCAAAGTTTCTTGTTGTTCTTCTCAACGGTATAAAAGTACTGTAAAAACAAAAAAATTGAAAGGGCATATAAACGGGGCTGAGGAGGGAGGTTTTATTGCGAGGTTCACGCACGTCGGACGCAGTGGATAACGACGGTCGTGACCTACTTTCGAGAACAATGCGACACTAAAGCATCTCTGACGTAGTCGTCGTTCAGTCGTGTTTAAGCTCGGCCCTAGCCACCGGCAAAGCGACCCGGGTACACAAGTACGTGTAACGCATAAACGCTGTTGAATATTCAAACCCAAGGTTCTCCAATGCACACTCAGACAGGGCTTAACTTCTACAGGGACACCAACAATGCATTCCCTACTCTCGAGATTGTTCGGGTGGAGCTGGATCATCAGCTAGAAATTTATTGTCTTTCACTTTTCTGCGTCTTACCTTTCCCCTTCAAGAAACAACTGATTTACGCCTAATTCATTCCTTCATTAACTGTTCCTGGAATAAGACCACGCCTCTTTTATCCCCACCACTTCAATAAATACGCCTCACATATTACCGCTTTTACAATAAACACGCCTTTTTGTCTCCACCGCTGAAATAACCACGCCTACTTCATACCCACTACTACCATTTTATTGCTACCACTTTTAGTACTAATGTATCCACGCCTACTTTACCCCCAACACTATAATGAACCCGCGTCCTTTATGCCCGCCTCTACAATAACCACGCTTTTTATCCCACCGCTGAAGTAACCACGTTGTTGAATATTCAAACCCAAGGCTCTTCTACGCACCCTCAGACAGTACCTCCTTTCTACAGTGGTAGCAACAATGCATTCCTATACTCAAGATTATTTGGGCGGAGCGGGATCGTCACCTAGAAATTAAGTGCCTTTCACTTTTCCGCTTCTTACCTTTTCCCTTCAAGAAACAACTGATGTACGCCTAACTCATTCCTTCTTTTCATGTTTCTGAAGGAAGACCACAACTCTTTTATCCCCGCCACTTAAATAAAGACGCCTCATTCATCACCGTCTTTACAATAACTACTGCCTTTCTATCCCCATCACTGAAATGACAACGCCTACTTCATTCCCACCACTACAATGACAACGCCCTCTTTACGCCCACTCTCTAGACAGATTGCCCATTTTATTCCTAACACTTTTAGTACAGATTCAATCACGCCTGCTTTATCCGCAATATAACAATTAACCCACCTCCTTTATGCCCGCCTCCACATTTATCACGCCTTTTTATCCCACTGTTGAAGTAACAATGTTGTTGAATATTCAAAATTAGGTATCTTCAATGCACCCTCAGAGGAGACCTTACTGCCACAGGGACACCAACAATGCATTCACTACTTTTAAGTACTTTTGAGATAGTTTGGGCGGTGCTGGATCATTGCTAGAAATGCAGTGTCTTGCACTTGTCCGCGTCTTACCTTAACCCTACGAGGAACAACTGATTTACGCACGCAGTTTTTTTATTTCAGTTATTTAAGATTCAAGCCTACTTTCACAAAGTTGCGCCCAATCCATTCCGTCCTTTCCTGTTTTTGAATAAGACCACGCCTTGTATATCCCCCGCCACTTCAATAACCACTTCTCCTTCCTCCCTGCCTCTGCAATAACTACGCCTTGTTTATCTCCACCTCTGAAATAACTACGCCTACTTTATACTTACTGCTCCAATAGCGTCGCCCTATTTATCCCACTCTCTCAGAGTATAGTCCATTCTACTTCTACTGCTATTAGTACTGACGTAATCAATCCTACTTTATCCCCATCATCACAATAAACCTAACTCCTTTATCCCTGCGTATACAATAACGACGCTTTTTTCCCCCGCAGCTGAAATAACTAATTCTACTTTATACCCATCACTACAGTAGTGACGCCCTCTTTGTCCCTACTCTCTTAACAGATAACCCATTTTATTTCTACCAATTTTAGTACTGCCGTGATCACGCCTACTTTATCCTGACAACTACAATCACCCCTCCACCATTATCTCCACCTCTACAATAACCACGCTTTGTTTGTTGCCCCACTATAATGATTACACTTACTTTATAATTACTACTACAATAACCACGCCTTCTATTCCCCACTCTCTAGATAGATACATCCATTTTATTCCTATCAATTCTATTACGGATGTAGAAACGCCTACTTGATCCCAACTACAACAATTACCACGCCTATTTGTCCCCACCGCTTGAGTAACCACGCCTACTTTATACTTACCGTTATAATATCGGCGCCCTTTTTACCCTGACTCTCTAGATAAATAGCTCATTTTATCCCTACCACTACAATAAACCCGCCAATTTTATCTTTATCTCTACAATAAAAATGCCTTACTAATCCCTACTACTAAAATAACCACGCCTACTTTATACCCTCCACTATAATAGCGACGCCCTCTTTGTCCCCTCTCTATATACAGACACGCCTATTTAATTCCCACTCACAAAAAAAAAAAAAGATTATTTCATGAAAGCGTTAAGATTTTCAATGTTTAATAGCTCAAATGAAAGATAAAATCCTAAAGATTACTTTTGTAAAATATCTGACTAATAAATTCATTTTCCTAGCTCTTGCCAATAGTTGAGGTTGAAGTGCAAAATTCGTCGAAAATTGGAATTTTATTTTTGTCTTCCTCACGTGATAATTCAACTAATAAGGCCAAATTACTTTAACTGGAGCTTATTCAACGCATAATTTAAGAAGCCTCCTAATCGTTTTCTCACAAATATTTTTATCTTTATTCTGGACGACGATATCACCTTCGAAAGTCAAGACTAATTTTTAATAGGTGACTTGGTTGATGGTCCGATACTTTTCTTCTGTAGTCTATATTAACTTTATTATTACTATTCATTTAACATTAATAAATTTTTAAATATATAGTTTGATTTTCAAAGAAAAAGTTTACTTTTCCCTCACAATGGTTGAAATTTGAACGAAAAATATGAATTTTCATCAAAAAAGTTCATTTTCAACGGAATAGTTTAATTTTCTACCAAGTTATTGAAATTTCAAGCAAAAGAGATGAATTTTCAAATAAATATGACTTTTTAGTCAAAAATGAAAAAAATGAACCAAATTTTCGAAATTTCAAGCCAAAAAGGCGTCTTTTCTAAAAAATAGTTGAATTTTCAACTTATAGAGGAAAAATTTTCAACCAAAAGATGTATTAGTTACATTTTCAGATACAAAAAATTAATTTTACACCAAAGAGTCAAATTTTAAACAAAATTTAAAAATGTTCAAATAAATATTTTCATTTTAACGAAATAGTTCAATTTTCTACCACAGTACTTGAAATTTGAACCAAAAATATGAATATTCAACAGCAAATTTCATTTTCAAGTGAATTGTTTAATTTTTTACCAAAGTGTTGAATTTTTAATAAAAAAGGCGAATTTTTCACGAAACAGTTAAATTTTCAATTCCAAACAATATATTTTTCCAACAATAAAATTAATTCACTATTAAATAATTGAACCTTTGACTAAAATGAATGAATCTTCAACCAACAAAATGAATTTTTTGTACAAAGTAATTCAACTTTAAACCAAGTACGTGTTTTTTAACCAAAAAAATGCATTCTCAAACGAAACATGCAATAGTTGATATTTCAACAAAAATATATTTTAATTTCCAATTAAAAGTAGTTGAATTCAAAAAAAACGACAAATTTTCAACAAAATAGTTGAATTCTCAACCAAAACTAAAAGGGATGAATTTTCAAACAAGAAGATTAATTTTCTACCAAAAAGGACAAATCCTAATTTGAAATATCAATTTTTAACGAAAAATGGAATATTCACATTTCCAGTGAGGAAAATTCATTCTCGACCAAAAAAATGAATTTTCAGCAAAATATTTGAAGTTTTAACCAAAGAGATGAATTTTCTACTGAAATTATGAAACTTCAACAAAAGAAATAAATTTCCAAAAAGGAGTTCAACATTCAACCAAAAAGTTAATTTTTCAATCAAGAAGATTAATTTTCGACAAAAAATATTAATTAATTGATGTTATGTTGTCGACCAGGGTAATTGATTAATTAATTTCTGATGTTAGATATTGCCGATTACTGAGGCAGATTTTTTTTCGTTTCTCAAGAAAATTATTTGACCAGTAATCGGCAGTATCTAACATCAGAAATTAATTTTAAAAAAAAGAATAATTATTAAAAAATTTCATTAATTTTCAAACAAGTGCTTGAATGTTCAACTAAAAAATATGAATTTTTAACTAAATATGGAATAGTTAAACTTGCATTTAAAAAAATTTATTTTCAACCAATGATAAAACGAATTTTCAACAGAATAGTTAAATTTTCAACTAAAGAGATGAATCTTCAATTAAAGAAGTTACATTAGCAACCAAATATTAAAATTCTTATCCAAAAAGTTGATTTTCCGAAACAATGATATAATGATAGACTTTCTAACAAAAAAAAACTATATTTAAACCGCGAATTCTTGGATTTTCATATTGAGTTCTATTAATTCAGTTCAAATTTAAGCGAAAAAAACTAAAAAAAAAATTTTATAGTTTTTTAAAAACTGGAAAAGAGTACATGGACGCCCCCTAGTCTGTTAATTGTTCGATCGACGGTTATATAAAATTGCTGTAGGAAAATTTAGTTACAAATTTCGTAAATTTAGAATCCGGTTTCGTAAAAGTATCGGAAATTTCATAGAATTTCCTTCATATTGTACCGTAATAATTCCGCAATTTGCAGAATATTTCGAACAGTGTTGTCAAGGAAGAACAAAAACGTCTTTAAATTCTTAAAAAAATTCCAGTAGTTTGAAAGATTTCACCAGCAGTATATTTGTTAATTTGATAATTCTTGTTATAGATTCACACTTGAAGTTTCAAGATATTGCCTTCTGATTGTTTGAACAAAGTTAAGAAAAATAAGAATTTTTTTCAATCTTGAAATTATAATGAGTCAATATGGGCTTTAAATTAATTATTATGCATATTCAGAATGCACTACTTTTCAACAGAGTTCTGTTTTCTATTTTCAAAATTTGGTTCGATCGGATGTTTTTCTTATTTTCTATATAAAATTGAAATTATTTAACAAACTTTTTAAACATTATTTGCCTTGAATACGCATTATCTTGAATACGTATGAACTTGAGTGCCTGAAGAAGGTACCTTATTTGTGTGACCTCCAAATTAATTATACATATTCAGGGTCTTCATGCGGTACTTTTCAACAGACTTCTGTTTTTGATTTTCAAAATTTTTCGCGGTTGTACATTTTTCTAGTTTTCAATAAAAAGTTATAAGTATAAGTTACAATAGAACAATAGGTATAAGTTTTGCAACAGTTTTGGGGAAACTTATGATACTGGTTAACCTGAATGATTTTTTATTAACAAATGAATAGTCTAGACGATTTCCTCTTAAAAATAACAATTTTTAACAGCGATTCACGGAGAGAAGTTTTCATGCGGTCGGAAGATTTCTTTTTACTTTCAAGAGATCTAACCTTGATATAGACAAAGTACCAGTTTAAAATTCTGAGCAATAGATTCTGAGGTACAACTGTACAAATATGTCGATTTGCAGAAAGAACATAACGTTGTAATTTTTTTTAATGAATAAAGAAATTGTTGAAAAATTGTTTAAACAAAAACTGACCAGGATTTCGAACAAGTGGCCAAAATATCCATAATCAGTGGACTTCTTTTGACCTTTTAAGCAAAGAGTATCTCGGTGACGTCTTGGTGCATACAGAAATGCTAGTATCGATTGGACTAAACAAATTTGATTATAAAAGGTATATAGTAATGGATGAAATTAATTTGACGGAAGAAATGAGGATTCAATCAAAATATTTTCACAAAATTCGTTTGCTTATTTGGTAGATCTTCACTTGAAAATATTGTATCTCATTTAATTTTCATCATTATCGAAATTGATTCAGAGACATCGGAGAGAGTTATAGCGTTATGAATATCAAAATAAAATAATAATAATATATCACATTATTAGGAATGTAGGAATTGCTGATTGAAAATAATATGCTAATGACATTTTATATTTCAAACAATATTTTTATTTAATCGGGTATAGGCATACATAGCTTTATCTAATATTGTATTGCTACTCGAAGCCTTTCACTTGATTTTTAATTGATAAGACATCCATAGTTGTGAGGTCCTTTCATACCTGATGTTTCTGAGAAGCATTTTCCTGTAGAAAATGAAATAATTATACTAATGATCAATGATGTTATTTTGTTTGAAAAAAGGCAATCTCTAGTCGTCCAGCTTTTTAGGGTGAATAGCGAAAATCTTGCCCGCCTGGACTAGTCTTTAGAAAAGCTGGACGAATAGACACTTTGATGA
>CAKNYM010052097.1:233935-269676 GCA_932195095.1 Andricus curvator
GCCTGGACTAGTCTTTAGAAAAGCTGGACGAATAGACACTTTGATGAAAAATTCATAATTTTGTTCAGTCTTTATAAAAATTAATAACTAAATTAGACAAGTATTATATATTTACCAGAACGAATAGCGGCAACTTCTGATTTGAATCTAGGCCACAATTTGTCCACACATTTATACTTTTCACGATCAGATATACGTTTCGCTTTCGGTACCGGTTCGATACAATTTCCTGTAAATAAAATGTACAAATTATTATATGAAATTATTACTTTTTAAATAATGAAAAATAGTTTTTTGATTCAGTTTGCCCTCAATTTAGTTAGTTAGTTAGTTAGGTTGACAAATTGAGAGGAAACTGGTTTAAACCATTTTGAGTTTCCAAGACAACAGAAATTTTTTTAATTCTACGCCCAAATATATCCCTAATTTAACCATTTAAGAATATCACTGTGAATTTAGTATAGGTTAATTTTTCAAAGGAACAAATGTTTTAAATGAAATTGAGTGACGTTAGACTCACTTTTAGCTTCCGCTAGAGTTAGTCCTGTTTTTTTAACATTCTTTTTACATTCACAACAGTAAATCAAGTAACAGAGAAAGACAAGTACTAAAAATCGCATGACTGTTAAAATAAATGAACTTTTTTCAAATTAAAGTGCTTTTCAGTTGTGCACGTGAATAACTGAATATTCCCGTAGTGTTCTTTTTTTATATATACATATATCAAACCCTGTACTTCTTTCATGAAGGTTCTCTTGATAAGCACCGAACACTTCCTCATACTGATGTGAAAAATATTTACATTAGTAATATTTCACTATTTCAGATTCAGAGTGTAGACTAAAAAGACTTTTATTTCTGGTATGGAAGTCAATTTCCTGGTTTAAAATAATGAGATTAAATCCGTTATTTCTTATATTTTAGCCAGTACTTTATTTGAGTAGAAAACAATATTTTTTAGATTAAACAAATAGTATGGAACAAATCGTTTCATGAAGACAAATAAGGAAAAAACGTCATTATTTCAATCCAGAAAATGTGCACTCCGTTTGAAGGTACTTTTACTTTGAATTAAAGTGAAGGTAGTTAATTATTATTCTTATTGTTATTAAGGAAACCATCATCACTGGAATTAATTTTTAAAAAGAATCGTAATAAATTTCCATCCTTGTTTTTTTCTAGTGTATGAGTCAATCTGATTAAACATTTCACATCAGTAAACATATCAAAAGAATTCAATGTACATCTGTGTTAGCATGATAATTCAATTTTCAAGTTTATACAAACATACCAAAAAAACATGTTATTGAAAAATATGTAAAGTAACTTTGCAAGATTTCCATGATATTTTGAATTCTCACTGCAATGATTGTCAATCAAAAAATGTGTAATTTAAAATAATACAAGATTCTAATAATTGAATAATACTTTCTTCGATATAAGGAGTATTCATCTATCATCTCCTCTAAAAATGATTTAATTTGAATGTTTCTTGTGTCGAAAAATGTATTTTAAGTTGACGAATTCAGAGCAAAGGTCAAATGTAATTTAATTGTTTTTAGCAAGGGTACATCCATAAATTACGAAATACTTTTTTTCCCGAAATTTTGAAACACGTATCCCCCTTTGTGGAGGTTCGTAAGTGTTATCCCCCCCCCCCCCCTCTTCTATCTTACGTAATTTTTACTGACTGAATTTTGTTTGTCAATTTATTTAGGGCTAATCCAAATACGAATTTTCAACAAGATAGTTGAATTCTTCACCAAAAAAAATTCATTTTCAACAAGCAGTTGCATTTCTATCCAAAAAGGATGAAATTTCTACAATGAGAAATGTATTTTTAAATCAAAAAGACGAATTTTTGAAAGAGTTGAACTTTCAATTCAGAAAGCTTTTTTGGTAAATAAAAAAAAAATGTTATCCAGAATGTTAAATTTTCAAGCCAAAAAGAGGTTTCTACAAAACAGTTCAATTTCCAACCGAGTAATTCTATTATGAACCAAAAAGATGACTTTTCGACCGAAAAGATTAATTTTTTACTGAAAAGTCGAATTCTCAAAAAAATAAATACATTTTTAACCAAATAGTTGAATTTTCAACCAAGCAGATAAATTTTCTACCAAAAGACGATTTTTCAAGAAAATACATAAATTTTTAACCAAATAGTTGAATTTTCCACAAATTTCGTGAATTTTCCACCAAATAGTTACATTTTTCACTAAAAAAGATCAACTTCTAACCCAAAATAGAATAGATAAATGTTAATTTTGAAAATTAATTTTTAATTTAAATAAACCAATTTCCTACAAAGCAGTTGACTTTTCTACCAAATGATTGAATTTTTTACCAAATAGTAGAATATTTAACCAAGGAAAAGTGTAGAATTTTTTACCTAAAAAGATGAATTTTCAACAAAAAATGTCATAGTTCATATTTCAACCAAATAATATTTTTATTTTACATCAAAAACAGTTGAATTTAACAAAAAATATAAATTTCCAACAAAATAATTGAATCCTCATCTAAAACAGATTAATTTTCAACTAATAAGTTTCATTTTTAACCAAAAATATTGATTTTCTACAGAAAAAGTCAAATTCTCCCTAAAATACCTAAATTTTCAAACAAATAGTTTAATTTCAACGAAAATAATGAATTTACTACCGAGAAGGCAAATTTTCAATTTTTTGGATTTAAACTTAAAATCTTTTTCAGTTGAAATATCGACTAATTACATTTTTCGTTGAAAATTTATCTTTCTTGATTTAAAATACAACTATTTGATTAAAATTTAAACATATTTATCAAAAAATTATTTTGTTGGTTCAAAACTCATCTCTTTGATTGAAAATATTTTTTTGAAAATTTGTCTTTTTGGTCGAAAATTCATCATTTTGATTGATAATTAATCTGTTTTGTTTGATGATTCATCTCTTTAGTTGAAAATTCATCTATTTCGTTGACAGTGTAACTATTTTGTTGAAAATTCGTCTTTTTGTAAATTAATTCATCTATTTCGTTAAAAATTCTTATTTTTGGGTTAAAAAATTGAATTGTTTTGAAGAAATTTGTCTTTTTTGGGAAAATGTCATCCTCTCTTCGTTAAAAATGCAACTAGTAAAAATTAATCTTTTTTGGTCAAGGATTCCACTATTTAACTGAAAATTTATCTTTTCTGGATGAATGCAATTTCACTGCTAGAAATTTCTGTTGGAATTTTCAGAGACTCGTCACTAAAGCTTTATGCAGAAACCGTTTCTAATTTTCCTAAACTGCAACAGAAATTTCAGCAACGGTAACTGCATAAAGCTTCAGTCAGATATTTCAGAAAATTCTGTTACAGTTTAGGAATTTTCAATTACTGTAACTGAAAATTTCAAAGGGTTGAAAAATCTGTTCAGTTCATTAATTTCAATATAAATGTGTATATATATATATATAGTCTATATTTGTCCTGAGAGTATAAATAGTAAGAAAATATAAGTGAAGTTAATACAAAAGACTTCTTATGTAATAGTACGTACACTCATTGTATAAAATATATGAGCAAAGCCCATCTTTTATGATAAGAAGTTTTTTTTTCACATTTGATTCATTGAATGTAATATATAACATTCGTAGTTATTTACATATAAACTTCGCTCGTATATATAGTCTTATTATAATTTATATTTTTGAGACAAATATATACTGCAAATTTATATTAAAATTAATGAACCAAACAATATTGTATCTATATGTTACATGTTTGGAGAAATTTATGCACAAAATGTATAAAAAATGTTATTTTATGTTTCATACATATATAATATTCGTATGTGAATTTTCCGTACAAAAATTGAATTTCCAACCAGAAAATATGAATTGTCAGCAAAAAAATTAATTTTCAGAAAAATAGTTAAACCTTCAACTATAACTTGATGTTGCAAAGTCAAAATAAAATCTTTTTTGGATAAAAATTAATTTGTTTTAGTAGAAATTTGATCTTTCTTGGATAAAAATGCTACTCTTGGCTTGAAAATTAATTTTTGTTGGAGGATTCAACTTTTTTTTTGTTGAAAAATTTGGTGAACCACTTTGTTAAGAAATAATTTTTTTTGTGCAAGATTCATATTTTACTTGAAAATTCACCTCTCTATATGCAGAAATTTTGCCGTGGCCCCGATCGGGTTCGGATCTGGCCAAATCCGGCGCGGATCCGGAAACCGACCTGGGCCTGACCCGTGATGAAACACACGGCCCGATCGGTGCCGAACGTGGCAGCCCGATCTGGCTGCCAGGTCGGTCCCGGACCGGATCCCGATTAACTTCCTGTTCATATAATATTTATAAAATTTGGGTATTTGTTCTAAAATAATTAATAAAAAACAAAGTTAGTGCATTAAAAAAATTTAATCATTATATTATATAGGAATTAATTAATATAAAATTATCAGAAATAGAGAGAACATAATAATTAGTTAGTTTTCATGGCCGCGTCTTGCCTGTCGATTTCCGCCCCAATCTTTCGCATTGCTGAAGATGGTTCCAATGTGCGAAACCACTTCCTCTTCTGCGGCAAGAAATTTTTCAGAAGCAACAGCTACAAATTATTGATTGGAATTTTAGTTTCATCAGTAGGATGATAAAATAAATTGTAAGTTTAATATGAAGTATATTATTTAAGTATGATACGCACCACGCAAGCATGAGTAGAACTTAAAATCCTTAAACACTTCCTTGCCTGGAACATTTTTTATTGCAGTGAGCAGTAAAATTAAATCTCTGCCCAAATATCTTTTTAAAATAATGTTAAGCGACTTTCGTAGTCCTGCATCCAAGCTCATAGATAAATCTACTGCGGCTTTCTACAAGTATCAACAACAATTTAAATAAAATATGGCATTTTTTTAGTGCGGGGTAAAAGAAATCAATACTAAGTAAAGCTTACAAAACGACAACAGCAATCCTTATTGTTTTGAAGCTCTCTATCCAGATGTTTGAACTCTTCTAGACTGTTCAGAGGTAACTTTAAATTGTATTCCTCTTCAAAAGACTTCTTACCAACGTACATTGCACTCCTATCAGCTTCCATAATTTTTAATATTTCCTTTTGGACCTGAGATACTCCTTGAAGATCCATACGCAATGCTTTTATTTCCTTTATAAGGATTCTGTATCCTGAATAAAAAGTAAAATAAAAGTAAAAGAACTACAGTTTCTTTATGATTAATAATGCTAAAATGCCAGAAAAACACTGTCTAGAACTCATCTCCTGTAGAATGTAGACCGAAACAAAAGGGAAGTTTAAATGATTTTTGTAAATTTCTTGATATCTTACCTAACTCTTCGCTTGTTTGCTGTCTATTGCGGGGTTTGTAAGAAGCTTTATTGTGAGATCCCGATCGTGGTTTTGGTGTAGTCTGAGCTTCTTTAATCAAACTTTGAGTGCTGGAGTGACCTGCAAAAAATGGCACCATTTTAAAGGAATTTGTTTCATTGAGATGATTAAAATTTTAATGGAAGATTATGTTTCAAATACCATTTTCATATCCTTGGAAACTCGGGCTCTGCAGTTTTGAAGATTTGTTTTTCAAGGAGGGAATTTTGTTTACTGTTTGTAAATCTTGCTCCGCAACCTCTTCTGACTCATTATCATCGGTAAATGAGTGAAATATTTTATCTCCTGAATGTATAGAAAAGAATACATTTGATGACTTATAAGATCCTCAAAAAAAATATATATATATATATTCATTTAAACATAACTTAAAAAAAATACTAACCTTTACGAATCGAAGATTTTTTCCTCTTTTTGTTACTAATTCCCACTATACTGTCGAACGACGACTCAGAGTCACGGTTTTCATCTTCTATATCCAAATAAAAATGAATAAAGTCTATATTAATAAAATAATATTTAAAAAAAACAGTATCAGATACTAAGAAATCGACCTAAAGAAAAAAATAACCTTCAAGTCCCAGTGGTTTTGGTGTAGTATGAGCTTCTTTGATCAAACTTTGTACGCTGGAGTGACCTGCAAGAAAATTAAACCATAAATTTAAAGGAATTTTTTCAATTGGGATGATTACAATTTTAATCAGGGTGGCCACTAGTTTTTAAATTGTTGTCTCCCCGCTTTCTCCCGGTAAATATTCGTGATTTCTCCCGGTTTAGAAATAATTAAAAAATTCATTATTGAACCATTTTTTAAATATTATGTTTTAAACATTTTTGAGACAATAATTAATAGTTTCGAATTGAAAGCGTCTGAAATTTAAAAAAAAATATCTATATAGAACAATTTTGGACAATTTAATTAGAAAAAGGAGTTGAATAATATCGTGTAATTTGTAAGTCGAAGCACTAAAAATTAAACAATTTTTTTTTTAATTGAAGAATCACGAAATTGAATTATTTTATTTATTTTATTTTTTCATTTAAAATTCATAGGAATTAAAATTGTATTATTTATAATTAAATGCGTTCAAAATAAATAATTAAAAATTGTAAAGTTTTGAATTTGAATCATTTTAAATTCAAAGCAATTAAAATTTGGCCATTTGAAATTTAAAACTAAATTGAATCTTTCAAAGTCAAAGCTTATGAAATTGTAGAATTTGAAATTGTCATTGCATAACAAAATTAGAATTTAATATTAAAGGGGATACGACAAACGTTTCTAAAATCAAGAAATGAATTGAATTACTTTTTAAAAAAAGTTAAAAAACTATTAATTTTAAATAGGAAGCACTAACAATGAAAAAAATTCTACTCTAAAAAAAATGTTAATCGCCAGAAATTGTGATGTTAGCACTTTTTTATACTCAACCACTTAAAAATTTCAACTATTTGAAGTAAATTTAAATCGTTAAAAAAATTAATAACTTTTAAATTGCTAATTATACATTCCAAAATTTAACCAATTCAATTTTGATTGCAAAATTAAAACCTATGATAGGAAAAAGAAATTTAACGTTCAACATGAAAATCACAAATCTAAAATTGTAGCTATTCAAAATTACCGACATTATTCAATTACTGATGTATCAATTTCAGATAGTTTAATTTATATCTTTTTTTATTTTAAACTCAATTTTTAATTTTTTAATTTCAAATCTTCCTTCACAATTATTATACATTCTTGAAATTTTCCAATCAAATATTTTTCAATTTGAAATGATTTATTTGTTTAAATCCTTAACTGAAAATCGGACAATTTTAAGATATTATATTAAAATTTTTTGAAAATAACACAAAACAAGATTGCTGTAATATGATTCCAATTTTTGAAATCGTACAATTTCAAGCTTTTCAATTCAATATTGGTTTATATTTACATTTAGAATGAATAAATTCAAAACTGACTATCACGCCTTTTAATATGAAATTTTGAAATATTTAATAATTACGAAATTGTCCTGACATTTTGAATTTGAAGTTAAAATATTGTGAAATTTAAAATTCCAAATCTATAAAAATTAATCTAAAAATTAATTTAAGAAAAAACTTTAGTTTCAAGACCTCAAAGATTAAACTATTTTAGAATTGCTCATTCGAAACCATAATTTTAAATTAAAATTATAGAAATTGTAGAGACTATAAATATATTATTAATAAGTATCACAATGTTCAAGTGACATTCAAAACGACTGGATAGATTTTTTTTACTAAAAAATGTGATTTCTATAAAAAAATCAGTCATTCAAAACTTACAAAACGCGCGAATTGTGAAATGCGGGAAACCCCCCGGTGTGTTATTTTTCTCCCGGCTTTTTCCCGGTTCTCCCGGGCTAGTGGCCACCCTGTTTAATGGAAAATTATGTTTCAAATACCATTTTTATATCCTTGGAAACTCGGATTCTGCCATTTTGAAGATCTGCTTTTCAAGGAGTAAATTTTGTTTACTGTTTGTAAATCTTGCTTCTTAAACTCTTCTGATTCATTATCATCGATAACTGAGTGACATATTTTATCTCCTGAAAGTATAAAAAGGAATACGTTCGATGACTTATAAGATCCTCAAAAAAAAATTATAATTATGAGTTGGAAAATCAGATAATTTTTGGCCATAAGAATTAAAATTCTGACTTTGCACAGGGATATATATATATATATTTAAACATAACTTTCAAGAAAAAAATACTAACCTTTACGACTCGAAGATTTTTTCCTCTTTTTGCTACTAATTTCCACTATACTGTCGACCGAGGACTCAGAGCTAGAGTTGTCACCTTTCATATCTTAATGAAAATTGATAAAGTCTTTGTTAATAAAATAATATTTTAAAAAACACTATCAGATATTAAGAAATCGACCTGAAGAAAAAAAATAACCTTTAAGTGCCAGTTGATCGGGAATGATTGGTACAGAAGTACTGAATTCTTTGTCCGAGAATTTCGGCACCTTAAATGTATCTTGCAAATCATCAATAAGACCAACTGATTCTTTGATCTGATTTTCAATGCTCTTAATTTTTTCTCTTGACTCAATTTCAGAATCGGTAGTGCAGGCAAACTCTTTAATTTTCAAAATATTTAAGCGTTTAACGGCCATTTCGTATGTGTCTGTTGGATAAGAAAAAGTGGACGTTAATTATGTATGATCTCACAATGTACTTCACATTTTTAACATGTCATTGTTTCTGTTGTGAAAATTACGTTTTATTTCAGAGCTCACTTAAAATTAGGTCATATGGCCTAAATGTGACAACAAAAACAATGACGCGTTGAAAATGAAATTCTGTTAAAAATTTTTGTATTGTTTAAAATTTTTAAAAAAGTTTGGAGTTTTAAATTCGTAAACCGAACAGAAGACATTAACCTACTTATATTTTTGTTATCAAATGTCAAATCACACCTTGTTTTACTCGGCTTAAATTAATGATTCGATTAATTTTGGCAGTTTTACTCAAATTCTGCGAAAAATTTGTTAAATTAAAACAAGAATGTAATTTTTAATCAAGCGATATTAGTTATCAAATAAGAAATATAAGTTTTCAACAAAAAATGGAATAGTTACATTTTCAATTAAAAAAATTAATTTTCAACGAAAAAAACCTAATTTTTAACGGATCGAAATCAACTGAAAAATACGAATTTTTTAACAAAATGTTTTAATGCTAAATCAGAATGATTTCTCATAAACGTAGATGAATTTTCTGCTCAAGCAGACGAATTTTCAACAAACTACATGAATTTTCGAAAAAACAGTTATATTTTCCACCCGATACTATACATTTTCAACAAAAAAGTGAATTTTCTACCAAGAACTTAATTTTTCAAATAAATAATTTAATTTTTAACCAAATAGTTGAATTTAAAAAGAAATTCCAGTAAGAATGGAATAGTAACATTTTCAACAAACAAAGCTAATTCGTTATCAGTTATATTAAATAGAAAAAGACAAATTTAACAAAAAAGTTAATTTTCCACCAAATAGTTAATTTTTGAAATACATAGTTTGATTTAGGACTTAAATTTTCATAAAAAAAGATATTTTTACCAAAAACATTAATTTTCAACAATATACTTTAATTTTCTACGAAATTGTTGAATTTCCAACTAGAAAAGATAACTTTTTAAACAAAAAATTAATTATCTTCCAGATAGTTACATTTTCAATATAAAAAACGAATTTTATTTTTCTTTGAAAACAGAAGATTATTTTTCTACCCAAAAAAACGAATTTTCAACCAAATACACTAATATTTCACAAAAAAGTTGAATTTTCCACTTGACACTATGAATTTTTAACAGAGAAGTTAATCATCCACCAGGTGGTTAATTTTTTATATAAATAGTTCAACTTTTAACGAAACATTTGAATTTTCTGCCAAAATAGTTACATTTTTGGCTTAAAAAATTAATTTGTAACAACAAAAACTCTACCAAGTAGGTTATTTTTCAGATAAATAGTTAAAATCTTAAACAAATAGTTGAATTTTAAACGATAATAGAAAGTTAACATTAAAATAAAAAATAAAATAAGTTACATTTTCAGCTTAAAAAATTAATTTTTATCAACAAAAAATAAATTTCGACTAGTTATATATACCATTAAACCATTTCCCTTTCAGGGTAGGCGTGACACTACCCGATTCGGGTAGTGTTTCTAGGTTTTTCTTGTAGTTATAAATAACTAAAAGTGTGGGCTCACCACACCCACGATGTGCCAACAGCACTCATGTCAGTATTCTTGAATGGTCACCCATCCAAGTACTAACCGCGTCCAACGCTGCTTAACTTCAGTGATCTGACGAGAACTGGGGTTTTCAGCGTGGTATGGCCGTTGGCCATTATTTGGTTGGCCATTAGTTAAATCTAACAAAAAGAGACAAGTTATTAACAATATAGTGGAATCCACAGAAAATGAGATGAATTTAAGAAAAAAATAGATGAATTTTACAAAAAACGGTTCAATTTGCATTTGATTTTCATCAAATTTGCTGGTAATTTAATAAGAAATTATAGACAAAAACTAACGACAAAAATAGTATGAAACCCATAATCTTAAATTACTAACTATGCTCATTTTCTGAAATTAAAATATGAATTTATTTTTAATGTATTTAAGAATGACCTTTTACATTCGAAATGTTTACGAATTTTGCGTGAGAACTTTAAACAGGGAAAAAGGTTAAGTTAATATTTTATTAAACTCACCTGCATGGCCAACGATTTCAATGGGATACTCTGGCCATTCTTCGGGTGCAGCTTCTTTTTGCTGTATCAATTTATAGAAATAATCATTTCTTTCCTCGGTGTAGGGTTCGGGCATATATTTTGTCACGAACTTCTTTTTTATTTGATCAAATCGAATCCATTTTAGCAACGTGATGTCCACAGTTCGTGTCGACGGGCGTCTACCGGCACGAATAAAACTTACTAACTGGTATGGTTTATTTTGCAATACCAGATCCGACATACTGTGCAATTGGTACTGTAAAAGGTTAAAATTCTTAATAAACTGAATATTTTTACAGGTAAAATTGTAGATAAGGAGGAAAAACTTATTTTTTGCTGAAATGAAGTTATAGACATAAAAAACTGGTATTCTACGAACAAACCTACAATGTATCAATGAAAGAAGCAACTAAATACAATACAATTCAAGAAATATAAAATAATACACCATACATAAACTTAAAACATGTGTATGCAGACAAAGTGAGGTTATGTTTCAGAAAAGCTTTAATTTTTTACTTACCTTTTTTCAAACCTAGATAAATAAAATATCCAGTAGATTCAAACACATATTTGGCACTCAATTTGCACAAAAAATTAGCCGGATTCTTGCGGATAAAGTAGGACTCTCAAGATGATAAAAATTCTTGATTAAAAGGTGAAGTTGACTCGATTGCAATGTTGGTAACATTTGAAAGCAGAAATGCAGAGGAACCGAGAACTCAGTATACTTTAAAGTAATGTTATTTCGAGTCCAATGAATGATTTTGTACTCCATATTTAAAAAAAAAACATCCATATATTAATATTTTAATAAAATTATGACAGAAAAAAGGAATAAGAGTTTCAATTTTACATTCGCCTGCCTTATAAAAATGTACATTATTTTTGTGAGGTTATCCTCACTGACATAAACTCGAATAGATGACCAATCAATGCAGTGCTGGTAGATTGCAGATCGGCAGAGTCGGCGCATTGCGAAGTTATATAGTTGACCAATAGAAATTTAGCGGGAATTTTAAATCGCTAAACTTCTATTGGTCAACTATAAAATTTCGCACTGCGCCGACTCTGCCGATGTGCAATCTACCAGCACTGGTCGGCAATGTCGGCATCGATAAATTAACGTGGCAAATTCAAATTGAAATTAACTTGCTAACACATTATTTTCTATTACTAGTTTTCTATTATATCCACTATAATTTTTATTAATACGTATACTTATAAAACTACCGATTGACTGTGTAAAGTCAGGACGGTCTACGTACTATATTTGATAAATAAAAAGTAAAAATACTGTAAAATCTTGTATCTACATACACGTTATGTTAAAAACTTCATACAATTCTGTAAATTAATGTCTTTTTCGGTTTTCTAATGATTTGCTTACTTTTATATAAAACATTTCTAAACGATTAATGATCATTTATGTAATGAATATTCTTTTCCAAAAATTTATTACTGGGGATATATATTTTATTTACGGATTTTGTACGTAAGCAGACATTCTATAGAAAACATATTTATATTCGAAATATCACCAAATAATTTATCAATCATATTAAGCTTTTTTGATCGTTCATTTAAATTGATAAGACAGAAAATCAATACAATAAAAATCCTTATTCTATTTAATATAAAAAATACTACTCAAAGTCTGAAAAACTTCCATTTTTTCGTCAATAAATAAAAGAAAGTCACCTTAATTTTACGATAAAATTTGACAACACATTAGGATAAACTATTTTAATTTTGTTTACACAACGTACACACTTATTATCGAGCACCATTTCCATTAATTTATTCGTGATGTAGAAGAGGCATACAAAACACTCTGATAGGACCTGTCTCATACAAATTCATTTCCAATTTAACCATTTTGCGTCTGACATAATTGAGATCAAAAGTTAGTATTTCATCGCTTGACATTCTACGTAGCTCCCACATATATAAATCTTTAGAGTCAGTAGGATATACAAATAATGACCGCTTTATTCTCCAAGGGTTGCCCTGAATTTCTATGCCTTCAGGAGTTCGAGTCATTTTTGTAATCTGGAAAAGCGATTTATTTTTAAGCATCACAAAATTGTTAGGCGAAGTTGTTTTCAAAGTACATTCCTTGTACTTTAATTTTAAGATATTCGAGCCAACGCATTTCAAAATCTGAATTTTATAAGGAATTTGTGGTTTTGGAGAATCTATTTTACTCAGTTCATGTAATATGCGACAAATTTGAGCTAAAGGACGATTCGCAGATCGGATAAGGCTTGTTAATTTTCCAAGAAAGTTTTCAAACCCAAATGCACAAATTCTGTTAAGGTTACACCCCATTGCTATCACGTCGTCAGCAACGTGAATAGCACAATGACTATTCAAAACTTGCATTTTGGAGTACAATCCACGCAAACCTACAAAGAATCTTTGTAGATAGACTTTAGCATGCTGCTGATATTTTTTAATCAACTTCTCGTTGCATAAAATTCTGGAAGCTACGTGTAAAAGGAGAAAGTTTTTAAAGCGATTAACGGAGAGGATATTTAATAACACGATTGGACCGCAATACAAAAGGATGAATTTGAATTCCGTTGCTTTCCACTTTTTTATTGAATTTAATGCCCGTACTTTTCTGGGAAATTCACAAGGAATAGTCTTACGAATTAGAATAAGTCGTCTTGAAACCTCAGTCTTTATTCGTAAACCTAATTTTGCGGGGCCCGGAATAAAGAACCAATGCATTAAAAGTCGCTTCATAATCCCTTCACAGAATAGATGCATAAAATCAAGAATAAACATGAAAATCATGTTTACAAATGGTCTAATCTGTAAAAGTGGAGATTCGCGCTTATGATGACGAGGTTGCGAACGTGTCCTAAAGGATTCATCAGTTCTTTCCGGACAGTTTATAAGAGGGAATTGTGTCACGCGATCTTCTTTCAGTCCTCTTATTTCGCATCTTTCACAGGAATAAAATCCTGTATGACCTTTTGTGCCTTTTATAAAAGCCCTTGCTGGTGTATCGCAAATGAAGCAATGAATCCTGACATTAAATCTTTGATTTGAAATTGTGACGCCATTAGCCTGTAAATTATTCACTTCAGCAATAAAATCTTCCAAATAATCGTCCAGGCTAGCTGCTTTGGAATTTCCACAATAAATGAGCACTGGAAACGGCTTGTATATATCGGGTTTATAGTGTACCTTTCCCGAAAACACCCAAAAGCCCTTTTCACCAGATTTTGTCAAAGATACTCCATCTGCATTAAACTGCAAGAATATTGTGGTCTTCTTGTGCACGTTAGGGTCGATACATTTTTGAAGCCCTGTTTCGATGCCGAAGTAAAAATATTCTCCAATCGATCCATCAGAGTCTTCCATTTCTTTTATTTCGTAGACAGCAGAAGATGTTCCTAGAAATGTTTTGGCTGATTTAGGTAGTTCAGGTAACAGTCTTCGTCGGAAAATCTTCAAAATCCCATTAACAGTCTCTTGTTCCATTCCTTTCGTTACAGCCAAAACACGAAGCTCCTTTACTTCTTCTAGCTCATCTTCAATTGCTTCTACAATCTCGTGAATGTATTCTCCATCAGAATCCGATGAACTACTAGATTCCTCAGAACCCGATGATGATAGACTGGCATCTTCAGAACCTGGTGTTGATCCACTGGATTTTTGGGAATCTGAAGATGTAAAAATTTATATTTCATGAATCAAATTTTTTGGGAAATATTTGTTTTATACAAATTCAAACGTGCTTATTTGATTATTTTGAATTACATGCTATTATCTTACGATGAAAATGCATTCTCTCACCTAAATCTGTATTGGGGGTTTCAAATTCGTTGTCAACACGTGGATCGTCACGATCGATTTCATTTCCTACAGGTTGCTGCATTCTCTCATCTAAATCTGCGTTAGGGGTTTGAAATTCGTTGCCAATATCTGGATCGTCACGATCGATTTCATTTCCCACAGCTTCCGGTTCATCGAAATTAATATTTTCTTCCCCTTCATCTTCATCTTCATCATCAGCTTCAGAACCTAAAATATAATTAAATACACGTTTGTCAGTCTTCTTAGAATATAACCTCATATTTACAAATTGAGACCGTTATTATTTATAGGTATTAAATTATGAGCTGAATAATTTCCTATTAATTGAAAAAAAACTAATAATGTCAATTGAGGATAGCCGTGAATATATAAATCTTGATAAACAAATTTAATATTAATTTTAATATTGAGGTTAGGTTTCACTGATTTACTTACTTGCATTTCCGTCTCGTAAATATGGTATCTTGGTTATCGCACGGTGTTTCTGAACCCGCGGAGTGCTTTTACGCTTTGGCATTGTTTATTAAATCCTTTTTCACGTATCACACTTGAAATTTAGTTCAAAATTGAATAGCTGTCAAAACTGCACACACGCCATTCGCTACTTCATAGAACACACACTAGGTGTCGTTGTAGACGGTAACCCGGCCACCGGGTCTGACACGACGCTGAAACCACGAAATATACCCTATCCGGGACAGATCGGGCCAACCCGATCAGGGCCTGATCGGTAAAATGGATCCAGTATGGCGATTTCTGCATGGGTATTTGTCCAGAGAGTATAAATAGTAAGACCATATAAGTGAAGTTAATACAAAATACTTCTTATGTAATAGTACGTACACTCATTGTATAAAATATATGAGCAAAGCCCATCTTTTATGATAAGAAGTTTTTTTTCACATTTGATTCATTGAATGTAATATATAACATTCGTAGTTATTTACATATAAACTTCGCTCGTACATATAGTCTTATTATAATTTATATTTTTGAGACAAATATATACTGCAAATTTATATTAAAATTAATGAACCAAACAATATTGTATCTATATGTTACATGTTTGGAGAAATTTATGCACAAAATGTATACAAAATGTTATTTTATGTTTCATACATATATAATATTCGTATGTGAATTTTCCGTACGAAAATTGAATTTCCAACCAGAAAATATGAATTGTCAGCAAAAAAATTAATTTTCAGAAAAATAGTTAAACCTTCAACTAGAGAGATGAATTTTGAAGTGAAATATGAATCTTGCATAAAAAAAATTATTTCTTAACAAAGTGGTTCACAAAAATTTCAAAAAAAAAAAGTTGAATCTTCAAACAAAAATTAATTTTCAAGCCAAGAGTAGCATTTATTTCTAAGAAAGATCAAATTTCTACGAAAACAGATGAATTTTTAAATTGAAAAAAAAATAAATTAATTTATATCCAAAAAAGATTTTATTTTGACTTTGCAACATCAAGTTATAAGTTTCAAGCAAGAAGTTATATATATTCAACTTATATATTATATATATATATATATAACTATATATAATAAAATAAAGATATATATGAGTAAATATATATATATATATATATTATATGTAACATTTTTCATTGATAATGATCATATCTGAAATCTTCAAAAATCTGTTTGAATATTCTCAAAAAACTTAGGAAAATTATATTTATATAAACTTGAAAACAAATAAGCCTAAAAGACAATAACTATTCTGAAATTTTTTTCTATTTAATGCAAATCTGAGTTAGCAGGACAATTCAGTTTTCAAGTTTATACAAAAGTATGTGAATTTTCAAATTATATTGTTTTTAGAAATTTATTTCGTAGTATACATTGTTTTTCATGCTTTTACAACTCATTTCACAACTCATTACATAAAAAATGCATACACTATAAAGGTTTAAATTACTCAGTAGTACATCTGAAATTGTGAGGTGGAATACCCTTTCCTGGATTTATGCACTCGCCTGCAAACAAAAATTCGTAAAATATGAAAGAATAGAGAATTAACGAGTTTTAACGCTAAGAAGGTGTTTTGAAAAATTAAATAATGATAATAATGAACAAGCTGATTCTTTTTCGTATGGAAAAAGGCCATGGCTAGTCGTTCCGCTTTTTAGGGCGAATAGCGAAAATTTTGAAAACTAAAAAGCAGGACGCATTGACACTTTGATGAAAAAAGAATAATTTTTTCAGCCTTTATAGAAATTAATAAACAAAATAGACATAAATAAATTTACCAGAAACGAAAGCTGCCTCAATTGTGGGGAATCTAGGCCACCATCTTCCTGTACATTTAACCTTTGTTTTTGAATTTATAACGTGGTGCCTTAGTAACTTTTCGATACAATTATCTGAAAATCGCAATAATTTTTTCTATTGGCGATTATCTATTGAAACAGAGCCTTTCTAGAAAATTATTTACACGGCAAACGCGAGTAGTGCTAAAAATCACTGCTGACTTTGAAACGTGATTACTTGTTCAAAAATGAATTAAATAATTGATTTTAAATGATAAGAAATAGCTTTTTTTTAATTTTTAGAATAAAAAAGCATTAAAAATTTTTCCATGAATATTAGGAAAATTTTGTATGCTCTTAAAACCTTTTAAGATTCTCAAAACGCTTCTTAATTCTATTTCAAAATCTTCAAAGATCCTCATTTTGTTTAAAACCTTTTTACATCTTTTCAAATTTTAAATTATTTATGAATCTTATTAGAACTTCTAAATCTTCCAAATAGCTTTTAAAATGATTCGAATTTTTAATAAATTTTAAACGAAATTTTTAAAGTTATGTGTATTTTTCCTACAATTTAAAAAACATATTCTACATAATCAAATAAACTTCCGTAGAATCTTCCGGGTTATTTTTTGATAATTTTTTGAATTTCGACAAAACTTTTAAATTTTTTGGAATATTTTCTTGAAATTAATATTTTTAAATAAAAACCTATTTCTAAATTTTCCAGAAATGTTTAAAAACTTTTTATTCTCTTTAAACCTTTCAAACTTTTTAAGAATCTTCTAAACTTCTTGTTCGAAATATTCAATAATCTATATTTTTTATTAGATATTTCTAAATTTTTTCAAGTTTTCAATTATTTTTTAATCTTTTTGAAATTTCTAAGTATCCCCTGATTTACTCGATTTTTTGTAAAAAAAATTTTAATCTTGTAAAATCTTGTTAAGAATGTTTTTTTATCATCTTGAAACCTTTCAAGATGCTTAAAAATCTTCTGTTTTCTGAATTTAAAAAGTCTACATTTCGTTTCTTATAATTTAGAATCTTCTCAAGATTAAAATCATTTCTGGTAGAAAATTTACCATTTTCAGTTGAAAATTAATCAGTTTTTTTAAAATGCGTATTCTATTTTAGAAAATTAAAAAAATTTAACTATTTTGTTGGAAGTTCGTTTTTTTATAAACATTAATTTCTTTAACTGAAAATTCAACTATTCCAATTTAGGTAAAAATTCATCTCGTGTATTGAAAATTTAATTATTTTGTTGGACATTCCTCTTTTTCTAAACATTATAATTTTTTAACTGAAAATTTAATTGGTCTATTTTTGGTTAAAAATGTATCTTTTTTAGTTAAATATTCAACTATTTTGTTAAGAATTGTTCATTATTGGCTAAAAAGAAAATTCTTTACTGAGAATTAAATTATTCTATTTTTGGTTGAAAATTAATCTTTCTTAGTTGAAAAATCAAGTATTTCGTTAAAAATTTATGTATTGTGTTAAATATTCGTATTTTTGGTAAAAACTCAATCTTCTTGGTTGAAAATTCAACTACTTAGTCTCAAGTTGAATTCTTTTCTTGAAAATTAATTTTCTTTGATTAAAGATTCATCATTTCAGTTGAAAATGCATCTATTTCAGTGAAAATTGAACTTCTTTGTTAAAATTCGGCTTTTGATGGAATATAAATTTTTTCGACTGAAAATTTAACTGCTTCACTTGAAGATACATCATTTTAGTTCAAGATTCATCTCTTTTGGTAAAATTTTCATCTTTTAGTTTAAAAATCCGACTATTTTTGGTTGAAAGTTATTTTTTTTTCGACATGTCTACTACTATATTTTTATTTGAAAAATTTATTTATTTGATTGATTGATTGATTGATTGATTGAAAATTTTATTATTTTGTTGAAAAATCAACAATTTTATTAGAAAGACATTCTTTTTGGTTTAGAATTCAAATATTTCGTTGAAAGTTCGTTTTTTTTTTCGTTGTTGAAAATTAATTATTTAATCTGAAAATTTAACTATTCCATTTTTTGTTAAACATTTATGTTTTTGAGTTTAAAATTCAACTATTTACTTGAACATTCATGTAGTTTTTCATAGTTTGTCTATTTTGGTAGAAAATTAATCTTCATGGTTGAAAATTTATTCATTTGCTTAAAAATTTATCTTTTTGGGGCAACAATTCAACTAGGTGGTTGAAAATTTGTCTTTTTTGGTTAAAAAATAAGACTTTCTAGTGAAAATTAAACAATATATTTTTTGGTTGAAAATTCGTCTTTTTTGGTAGAAAATAATTCTTGGTTGAAAATTCAACTACTTAGTAAAAAGTTGAATTTTTTTCTTGGAAATTTTTTTTTCGTGAATTTTTTTCATCATTTAATTATTTTATAGAGAATTCAACAATTTTGATAGAAAAAGAAATTCTTTTTGTTCGAAAATTCAACTTCCTCTTTGTGTAAAAATTAATTTTGGATCCGCTTTGAATTTTGTATAGAGGAAACCTCTCTATAGTGGATAATGCAACCTACAGTGGATAATCAATAATGAAAAATACTGATATATTTCAAATAATGAATTTAATTTAAACAATAGATGAGACACTATACGGGTTCATAAACTAAAATTAAAATTAATTATTTTTCATCTATTCGTGCTTTTAATTAATGATTATCCACTGTAGGTTGTATTATCCACTGTAGGGAGGTTTCCCCTGCGTTAATTTTTCGAAAAATAAAATGTTGCGAATTAAATTGTTTATAATTAAATTGAATTAAATTGTTTTGTAATATAGCATATAGCATAATGTAGCAGAGAAAAATAAGAATTAAAAATCGCATGCTTGTTAATGTTATAGAACTTTTAACATAAAGTATTTTCTGTTCCGGAGATAAATATTCCTTCAGTGTTCTTGCCTAATATATAAATAATATGCCCTTCTATTTTTTTATTTAGATTGAAAAATGAGGCAGTTATAATTACATTTCATAAGCACCACAAATTGACTTCTTAAGATAAAAAAAAATGCGTCATCATAGTAATTTGACAAATTATTACAACAATGTTTCATGTATAGTGGCGACAAAAATCAAGTTGTTTAAAAATAAAAATAATTTTTGTTAAAAAAAAATTATTATTCATAATTATTCAACGATTTTTCTATGCTTTCTAACATTAGGAGTTGGGTGGGGAATGAGGGGGCAAACCCATTTCTTACGTAGCATTCATCTGTTCTGGTCAAAAATTATTATATTATTAGGTTGAAAATTTAATTATTTCGTTAAAAATTCAACAGTTTTGTTAAGAAGTTATACTTTTTGGTTGATAATTATTTTTTTAGTGATTAAAATTCAACTATTTGGATGAAAATGAACTTTTTTATTCAAAATTCATATTTTCGTTTTGAAAATTAAACTTTTATGTAGAAAATTTGTCTTTTCGACATAAAAATTCAACAATTTGGTTGAAATTTGTTTTCTTTTTTGGCTACAAAATCTTTCTTGTTTAAAAACTCCCCTCATTTGTTAAAAATTAATCTTTTTTGGTTAATAATATAACTGTTTGGTTGAAAATTAATCTTTTTTGTTTGATGATTCGACCATCTTATTGAAAATTCGTTTTTGTCTGTTTGAAAATTAATTTTTTTAACTCAAAATTTAAATATTTCATTTTCGGTTGACAATTTATATTTTTTAGTTAAAAATACAACTATTTGATTAAAAATTGAGTTTTTTTAGTTGAAAAATCAACAATATGGTGGAAAATCGACCTATTTTGCTGATTTTTTTTGTAAATTTAAAATCAACTTTTTTAACTGAAAATGTAACTATTATCCGTTTTTGGTTGAATATTGACATTTTTTAGTAGATAAATCATGTATTTTAAAGAAAATTCGTCTTTTTTGTTTGAAAATTAAACAATTTTGTAAAAAAAGTCATCCTTTTTGTTTTTAAATTCAAATAATTGGTTGAAAATTATATTTTTTTTTTTGAAAATTCATATTTTCGGGTTGGTTTGAAAATTATCCTCTTTTAATTGAAAATTAAACTATTTTGTTGAAAATACATTTTTGTTGTTGTTGAAAATTCATGTTTTCGGCTGAAGATTAAAATATTTTATTGCAAAATTTTTTATTTTGTGATAATGAACTTTTTAAACTAAAAACGTAGCTATTGTATTGATGGATTAAAATTCATATTTTTTAGTTGAAAATTCAACTCTTTAGTTCAACATTCATAATTTCAGTAAAAATTTATTTTTTCGTTTGGAAATTCAACTTTAAAAACGTTAAAAATGCAAAAAAAAATGAGTTTATGCTGAATCTTTTTTGTTTAAGATTTGTTTTCAATTTTTAATTTAACCAATTTTTTTAAATTGAAGTATTTGGTTGAAAATTAGTCTTTGTAGGTTGAAAATTTAACGATTGTGTTGAAAATTCAGCTTTTTTTTAAATTTAACTTCTTTGTATAAAATTCGTCTTTTTAGATAGACATAAATTTTAATCTTTTTTTTAACAATTCAACTGTTTTTGGTTGAAGTTTATTCTTTTTTTTTAAATTTCATCTTCATAGGTTGAAAATTCAACTATTTGTTTACAAATTCAACCATTTTGTTGAAATTTTCTCTCGTTTAATTAAAATTTCAACTATTTGGTTGTAAATGCAACTGTTCTTTATAAAATTAATTTGTATTACGCGCCTCCTCCTCAAGATCAACTCGTAGTCCCCCCACTTCATGCTGGTTTGTCACATTTTTAAAGTCCAAACTCGAAAACAAAAATACGCTGACACACCCGCGCTCACCTGGACTGTCATTCTCTTTTTTGTGCTGAAAAGTGTCACATCGTTCCGAGATGGGAAAAAGAAAACGAAGTCATTCGGAAGAAAATAATTATAATAAATTTAAATTAAAAATTCAAAGATTTTTCGGGTTTCAATCGTGTGCGAAACTATGAATGTTGCCGACGTTTCGTGAACATTGCAGTTCACTTCTTCAGGGCTGACCTGAAACTGAAGTTTCAGATCATGTTGTTCTTAGGTATGTATTCTCTACGATACAAACAGACATACAAACAGATACCTACATGCCTCCTCCCACCACCACCCATCTCAAAAGCAATCGGTCATCAATTCCCTTGTATACAGAGCTGTCTCCATAACAGATAAAGATAACTTACAAAAAGAACTACAAAATGTTAAAAAATCCCTAATACAAAACGATTACACAAACAAACAAATTAATAAAGCAATAAGAAAATACACTCAACAAAACAAGTCAACACAACCTACTGAAGAAAGAGAGAGAAAAATGACCACCACCCTACCCTACATTCAAGGTATCACAGAACAAATAGGAAGAATTCTCAACAAACACAACATCAAAACCATATTTAAACCACCTGCAAAAATAGGACAACTTCTAAACAACCCTAAAGATCAAAAAGAACCTTTCAGTGATCCGGGAATATATAAAATCCCTTGTTCTTGTGGCAAAGTCTATATTGGAGAAACCGGGAGGGCGGTAAGTCAACGTGTAAAAGAACATGAGAGTAAAGTCAGGCTAAAACATTTCACGCAATCAGCAGTAGCTCAGCATCATATTGAAACAGGACATAGCATTTTATTTGAAAAAACAACCGTAATCGCAAAAACGTACAATAAATTTCCAAGAAAACATAGAGAAGCAATCGAAATCTTAAAACACCCTAATAACATCAATAGGGACAATGGATATAATACCAATCCGATTTGGCTTTCCGTCCTCCCGGGTTTTTTTTAAAAAGACTTGATTGGCCAATCAAGTTCAACCAGCCCACACCAGGGGGCACTCTGGCCAATCACAGGCATCGTAGAGAATACATACCTAAGAACAACATGACCTGAAACTTCAGTTTCAGGTCAGCCCTGAAGAAGTGAACTGCAATGTTCACGAAACGTCGGCAACATTCATAGTTTCGCACACGATTGAAACCCGAAAAATCTTTGAATTTTTAATTTAAATTTATTATAATGGATCATCGTGAAAGTCTTAAATCTATTATTAAGAAAATAATTATTCACGAAAGCTAGAAAAAAGGCTTGAAGCCTTGGAAAGGAAATTTTCACGTCCGAAAAAACATCGTCGTCGCCGGAGATCTCCGTCTTCATCTTCTTGTTCGTCCTCTTCTTCAAGTTCTTCAGGTATATAACAAGCTTTTAATGCATTGCCTACCTGTCTATTTTTCAGGCGCTTACCTGATCAACCAAATCTGGCCCTCACCTGATTTGGTTAGAAACATGTTATTGTTTATAACCATGCAGGCTCTCACCTGCGTGAAGAGCAGCGGATGCTGCTATACTTCCATTGCAAAATACCATGCAGGCTCTCACCTGCGTGAAGAGTAGCGGATGCTACTGTCTCCTTTTGCAACTATTTGCCACGAGTCTAATCTACACATGTCAGACAGGCCCTAACCTGTGTGTAGAGAAGCGGATGCTGCTATTTTTCCAGAGGCAATTACATGAAATCTCATTTTTATTATGAGATCTTCATATTACAATATTTCTTTTTTACTTTTAAACAGATGGTCGATCAAGGTCAGGTTCTTCGTCGATTTCGAGGTATGACGATAGAAGACCAGACTTGCTAGGTATTGTTGCTCAGGCACCTCCTGTAAATGAAACGCCAACAGCTTCAATGGCTCTGGGTTCTGACCGTTTGACCTTCGGATTGGACAATGATTCCCAGCAACCTCCAGAAGTCCAGTCGACTTCTCAAAAAGATGATACATCCCAGAAAACGCTTGATGACGAGATCCTAAACGTGATTGGGAAGCGTTATGTGGAAGAACGGGTTTTAGCCCCAGCAATACACGAAGAATTTTCAGTCCGTTGGTTGGATATACTTAAAGTAGGTCTATCTAAGGAGGAGAGAACGGAGCTCCTCAAGAAATATTCACCACCCAGTAATTGCCTTTTGATTGATCCACCTAAACTGAATGTTGAGGTTAAAACTGCTCTTCAGCCACAAGAATCAGCTTTGTTAAGAGATGCTCGAATTATTTCGAAACAAGCTCGATTGACAGCCTGCATATCTGCAGTGGGAAAAATAATTTCAACCCTGATACAGCGGGATTCAATTACTGAACTTCCTCTAATAGAAGCTTTGAGCGACTCTTGCCGTTTACTCGCTGATCTTCAAAATAATGAATCACAAGTTAGAAGGAGCCTCATTTTGACCCACCTAAATACAACTTCGAGGGATGCTTTGAAATTAACACCAACTGACGAGTTTTTATTCGGCAAAGATTTAGCAGAAAATTTGAAGTCAGCTAAGGTTTTGGAGAACACATCTAAGACTCTAAAATCAGCAAAGAACCAGCATCCGGGAAATTCAAAAAACTTCAAAGGCCCGCCCCGTCGACAAAACAAATCTTACCCATCGATGTTGGGCGGGCAGAAGAAAACGTCTGCGGATCCTCCCAGGAATTACCGGAAACAGAATCCTCATTCCCAATCCAGGAGGGACTCCTCGAGGGGAACGACGAAGGAATCTACGAGGGACCCAGCGAGGAGATATTGAATGATTCTGTACGTAAAATTGCTGGACGATTACGTTCATTTTTTCATAATTGGGAGAACCTAACCTCAGACTCTAGGATTTTATCTTGGATCGAAGGTTATGAGATACCTTTTTCTTCAATTCCTTACCAGTTTGCACATGCGCGTAAGTCAAATTGGTCAAATGTCGATAAAAATAACATTAATACATTAATTCATCAACTCACTTCAAAAGGAGCCATTGAAGTTTGTACACCCTCAGTTTATCAGTTTATTTCTTCATTTTTTCTTGTTCCAAAACCAGATGGTACCTTTAGATTTATTTTAAATCTCAAAAATTTGAACAAGTTCATTGAACCAGAACATTTTAAGCTCAAAGATTATAGAACTGCAATTAACCTCATAGATTATGATTGCTTTATGGCAACACTAGATTTACAAGATGCGTATTACTTGGTACCAATTGCTGAATTGCATAGAAAATTTTTGAGGTTTGAATTTGATGGGACTTTTTATCAGTTTACATGTATGCCTTTTGGTTTATGTACAGCTCCTTACGTTTTTACTAAAATCATGAAACCTGTGCTTTCTCATTTGAGAGGTTTAGGTTATTGTTCGGTTGTTTACCTGGATGATTTCCTTTTATTGGGAGCTTCCCCACAAGAATGCTTTGATAATATTAAAGTAACACGAGAAGTTTTAGAAAGTCTGGGTTTTATAATAAATTTGAAAAAGAGCAATTTAAATCCTGGTCAAGAATGTAAATTTCTAGGATTTATCTACAATTCTAAATCCATGTTACTTAGTCTTCCGCAGGAAAAACGATCTAATATTGAAAATCAAATTAAGTTTTTTAGCATTACACGCCAATGTACTATTCGATTTTTTGCACAATTTGTTGGCTCTATTGTAGCTTGTTGTCTAGCTATTAAATATAGTTGGGTTTACACTAAAGATTTTGAAAGACAGAGATTCCTAGCCTTGAAATGTAGCGGAGGAAATTATGATGCACTAATGACTGTAAAACCTGACCAAACTGATATACAGTGGTGGCAGTCTCACATATTATCTAGCAGTAACTCCATTGAAGGCCTTGTCTTTCGTTTAGAGATTGTCACGGACGCTTCGCTGTCAGGTTGGGGATCTGTATGTCTTGAGCATAAGGCTAATGGGTTTTGGTCAGAAAAGGAACGCGAATACCCAATTAATTTCTTAGAATTAAAGGCAGCATTTTTTGGCCTTCAATGCTTGGCTAAAGACTTTCATGATGGCAATATCCTCTTAAGAATTGATAATACGACAGCAGTGTCATACATTAATAAAATGGGGGGTGTACAGTTTAAGGATTTGAATAAAATCACGAAAGAAATTTGCACTTGGTGTGAAAGTCGTAACATCTGGATTTTTGCTTCATATATAAGTTCAAAGGATAATTTTGAGGCGGATTTAGAATCAAGAAAGTTGGAAAAGGGAACGGAATTTGAATTAGCCTCTTTCGCTTTTGATGATATTGTTAAAAAATTCCGAACACCGGACATTGACTTATTCGCAAGTCGTACAAATACGAAGTGTATTCGCTATGTATCCTGGAAAAAAGATCCTGGGTCTGAGGCAGTTGACGCATTTACACTTAATTGGAAAATATTTTTCTTTTATGCTTTTCCACCGTTTAGTATTATTCTAAAAACTCTGAGAAAAATCAAAAAGGACCAGGCGGAAGGTATTCTGGTAGTGCCTGATTGGCCTGCTCAGCCTTGGTACCCACTGTTTCAATCCCTATTGATTCGTACTCCAATTAAATTTAACCCAGAATTAAATCTTGTAATTTGTCATGACAGGAACCCTCATCCTCTTTCGAAGAGCCTTACCCTGGTGGCCGGATGGTTATCCGGCAAGCATTTCTAAGAAGAGGAATTCCAGAATCTTCCATTATTATCATGAATGGTTCTTTAAGTGCTTCTTCTTATAAAATTTACGACGGAGCCTTCAAGAAATGGTGGCATTTCTGCAAAAAGAAGTCTATTGATCTCTTCAATCCACCAGTATCTGAGTTTTTAAGTTTCCTTACAGCTGAGTATGAAAAAGGGTTGTCTCATAGCAGCATCAATTGCACGAGATCAGCTGTTTCATTCATCTTAGAAACAGATGTTGCACGTGATGAAAGAGTAAAACGTTTTTTCAAAGGGGTGTCCAATCTCCGACCCTCTAGACCCAGATATTATTGCACATGGGATCCAAAAATAGTTTTAGATTACTTTTTGTCTAAACCTCTGAACGAAAACCTATCTCTGGAACAATTGTCCAAAAAAGTTATTACTCTTCTTGCCCTTGTTACTGGCCATAGAATGCAAACATTTTCGTTGATCAAAATTAATAACATCAGGAACACTGAATCTTCTCTAGGAATTAGAATCCCCGATCGTATTAAAACGTCGGGTAAAAACAAAACACAACCCCTCTTAATATTACCTTTTTTCTCCGAAATTAAGATTTGCGCAGCTTCTGCTGTACAATATTATGTACAAAAAACAGAAGGATTGCGCAACTCTGTAGAGGAACTGTTCATTTCTTTTCGAAAGCCTTTTCACGCAGTTTCTTCGGAGACCTTAAGTCGTTGGGTAAAAGAAATCATGACAAATAGTGGAATTGATACACAGATATTCTCAGCTCACAGTACGCGAAATGCAGCCACCTCGTCTGCTAAGCGACTAGGAGTTGATTTAGACCTAATTAGGAAAACGGCAGGTTGGACAAAAAATTCAGAAACATTCGCAAAATTTTACGACAGACCAATTGTTAACGATAACCAAGAATTTGCCAGGACAATTTTAACTGGTTAAGTTTCAGAACTTTGGTTATCCCAATTCGTTTCATTAAATTAAATTATCTCGGAACGTATATGTATAAAATTTAAATAAAAATATAATAAGGTTCATTCAACCTTCTTAAAAATTTTTATTTCTTTGCCGTAATAGACTTTAAACATCTACGAGTTGATCTTGAGGAGGAGGCGCGTAATACAATTATATAATTGAACGAACTTACCTAGTGAAGTTCGATTACAATTGTATAAGCGCCTCCTCCGAATAGATCAATCCCACCCTATTGTAATCATATATCATCCCATGAACTAAGTTCTTAGTTCTTCCCAAATTATTACGGCAATAATACTTTAAAATAATGACAGTCCAGGTGAGCGCGGGTGTGTCAGCGTATTTTTGTTTTCGAGTTTGGACTTTAAAAATGTGACAAACCAGCATGAAGTGGGGGGACTACGAGTTGATCTATTCGGAGGAGGCGCTTATACAATTGTAATCGAACTTCACTAGGTAAGTTCGTTCAATTATATAATTTTTTGTTGGATGAAAATTCAATTATTTCGTTGAAAAATCATATTTCTTGGTTGAAAGTTCATCTGGTCGGGTTTAAAAATCAACTGTGTCTAAAACGTTCAATCACCCTAGTTCCCCTGTTTTGAAAACTTTTTTGCCCTCAGGTCTATTAAAATCAGAGAAGAACTTTTACTTCATTTATGAAAATAATTTTCTTTATTTAAAATAATGATCTTAAATCAGTTATTTTCTCAATTTTAGACAGTACTTTATTTAAATCAGATTTTTTTTTAAATTAAACAAATAGTATCAAATAAATATTTTTTTTTATGAAACAAATTTTTACTTTTTCTAAAGGTTTTCAATTGCATTCATTTTTACAAAGCAACGCAATAAATTGCTAACCTTGTTTTTCTTTTAGTGTACGCATGATTCTAATCAAACATTTCACATTTCAACATTTCACTGATCATAATCTAAGATAAAAATTTTCAGTCGAAGTAGGCAATGTATAAAAAAATATATGATTATCATTACGCATGATAATCAATGTTTTCATAAGTGATATTAAAAATATTCCAAAGTCAATAAAAATATATTTTATTTAAATATTTTCATTTCACTTTTAATTCAAATTTTATGTACTTTGTATTTGTGTTCATTTTTTCTTAATAATTTTATTGTGAAAAAAGTTTGAATTTATCTTATGTAATTATTAAAACTTAAAAGTTAAGTTGGCGAAGAATTTTTTTTTCTTCTTGGTTTTAACGTCTGTCCATAAATTAAAATGAATTAAAGAAAAAAAAGGTTTAAGGATGAGAGGTGAAGCGGGGCAATAGCTGTTTTCAATTGTGCAATTGAAAAAAATATTCTGATATTTTATATTTTTAACAATATTTTTATTGCATCTGGTATAGTCGTACATATCATTCCTTAACATACCTGACTATTATCACTCGCATTTGTGCTCTCTAAATTTGAATCAGTGAAATTTAACTGATTTTGAATGAAAATTCTTACTGATTTCAATCAGTGACCTATTTCTCAATGGTTCAAATTTAGAGAGTTGAATAGAGATTTTTATTCTTGAGGAGTACATTCGTAGTCGTTAGGTGGTATACCTCTTCCTGGACGTATGCACTCGCCTACAAAAAAATGATAAATTTTCAATAATAATGTAGTTTTTAATCTAGATAGATGAATTTTCAACCAAATAGACCAAAATAGACGAATTTTTAACAAAATAGTTCAATCATTAGTGAACAATATAAATTTTCAAAAAAGAAGATTAACTTTCTACACAAAAAGACGAATTATCAACATAATACATGAATTTTCCACAAAACAGTTAACTTTTCTACCAAAATAGTTGAATTTTCAACCAAAAATGGAATAGTCACATTTTCTGTTAGAACAAGTATTTTTCAACAACAAAAAAATAATTTTCCACGAGTTACATTGAACTAAAAAAGACGAACTTTTCACAAAATATTAGAATCCTCAGCCAAAAAGATGAATTTTCATAAAAACATTGAACTAAAAAAGACGAACTTTTCACAAAATATTAGAATCCGCAGCCAAAAAGATGAATTTTCATAAAAAAAGATTGATTTTCTACCCCAAAAAAAAATTAATTTTCTACAGAATAGATGAATTTTCCAAAAAACAGTTGAATTTTCCACCCGACACTATGAATTTTCAAAAAAAGTTAATTTTACAGTATGTAGTTAATTTTCCACAAAACAGTTAACTTTTCTACCAAAATAGTTGAATCTGCAACCAAAAATGGAATAGTCACATTTTCAGCTCAAAAAATTATTTTTCAAACAAAAAAAATTTCTACGAGTTAAACTGAACCAAAGAAAACGAACTTTTCAAAAAATATTGAAATCCACAGTCAAAAAGATGAATTTTCAAAAAAAAAGATTAATTTTCTTCCCAAAAAGACGAATTATCAACATAATACATGAATTTTCCACAAAGCCGTTAACTTTTCTACCAAAATAGTTGAATTTTCAACCAAAAATTGAATAGTCACATTTTCAGTTTGAAAAATTATTTTTCAAACAAAAATAATTTTCTACGAGTTTAATTGCACCAAAAAAGACGAATTTTTCACAAAATATTAGAATCCACAGCCAAAAAGATGAATTTTTATGAAAGAAGATTAATTTTCTACCCCAAAAAAACTGAATTTTCTACAAAATAGATGAATTTTCCACAAAACAGTTGAATTTTCCACCCGACACTATGAATTTTCAAAAAAAAGTTAATTTTATACTAAGTAGTTCATTTTCCACAAAAAAATTAACTTTTCGACCAAAATAGTTGAATTTTCAACCAAAAATGGAATAGTCACATTTTCAGTTTAAAAAAATATTTTTCAACAACAACAAAATTTCTACGAGTTTAATTGCACCAAAAAAGACGAAATTTTCACAAAATATCAGAATCCACAGCCGAAAAGATGAATTTTCATAATGAAAGCTTAATTTTCTACCCCAAAAAAAAAAAAATTTCTACAGAATAGATTAATTTTCCACAAAACAGTTGAATTTTCCACCCGACACTATGAATTTTTGAAAAAAATTAATTTTACACTAACTAGTTAATTTAAAAAAAAATAGTTAAGTTTTCAACCAAAAAGATGAATTTTCAACTATATAATTAAATTTTCTACCGAATTGTTGAATTTTCAAACCGGAAAGATGAATTCTCTATTTTAATTTTAAATAAAAAGCAGTTCAATTCAACCAAATATTCAATATGTATATATATATATATATATTTAAACCAGAGAAGATTTAAATTTAAATAAAACGCGTTTGAATTCGGTCAAAAAATACGAATTTTTAACGAAATAGTTCAATTTTGACCCAAAGAGATGAATTTTCGATGAAAAGGATGAATTTTTAAGTAGGAAGATTGAACCAAAAAACACGATTTTTCAACAGAATACATAAATTGTCAACTAAAAAAAAAATGACTTCGAATCAAATAGCTAGATTTTTAACTAGAAATGCAATAATTAAATTTTCAGTTGAAAAAAGTTAGTTTTCCACCAATCTTCAACCAAAAATATACATTTCTAAGCAAGAAGTTCAACTTTGAACCAATTTGTTGAATTTTTTACCACAGAAGGTGAGTTTTCAACAAAATAGTTGCATTTTCAACCAAATAATTAATGTTTCAACAAAATATTAGAAATTTTAACAACAACAAAAATTTAACGAAAATAGGAAAAAAGGGGAAATTTCTTGAAAACGAGGAAAAACCAGATATGTATTATTAAAAAAGGGGAAAAGAGGGGAATATGGGAAAGGGTGTCAAGCCATAAATATGAAAGTAATTTTCAAACATATTAAGTTGAAAATATTTAGGTTAATATATTAGGTTGAAAATTCAACTATTTTGTGGGAAATTATTTTTCTTTATTTTATAAACATTTATTCAACTATTCCACTTTAGGTGAAAATTCATAATTTTGGTTGAAAATTCAACTATTTTTTTGGAAATTCATTTTTTTTAAACATTATGATCTTTTTAACTGAAAATTGAACTATTCTATTTTTGTTGAAAACGTATCATTTTTAGTTAAAAATTCAACTATTTCTTTGGAAATTGGCCATTTTCGGTTTTGAAGAAAATTTTTTTCTAAAAATGAAATTATTCCATTTTTGGTTACAAATTCATGTTTTGTGTTAAAAATTCCTATTTTTTGTTGAAAATTTGCTTTTTGGTGGAACATAAATTTAAAAAAATAAAAATTTAACTATTTCGCTTAAAGATCCATCATTTTAGTTAATAATTCAACTCTTTTGGTAGAAATTTCATCTCTTTGGTTAAAAATCCCACTATTCTTAGTTGAAAATTAATGGTTTTTGGTTAAAAAGTCTTTTATAATTTTTTTTGTTAAGAATTCATGTTAATTATTTTATTGGAAATTCAACAATTTTGATAGAAAAAGTAATTCTTTTTGGTCGAAAATTCAACTTACTTATGGTGTAAGAATTAATTTTGGATTCGCTATTGAAAATTCATGTTTTCGGTTGAAAATTAAAATATTTTATTGCAAATTTTTTTTTTTTAAAGTGAACTTTTTTAACTAAAAATTTAGCTATTATATTGATTGTTGAAAATTCATTTTCTTTAGTTGAAAATTCAAGTATTTGGTTAAAAATTTATGCTTTATATTGAAAACTCATATTTTTTTGGAAGAAAATTAATCTTTTTGGTTGAAAATTCAATTATTTGGTTAATAGTTGACTCCTTTGTTGTTGATAGTTTTGTTACAAATTAATTTTTTGTTGAAGATTCATCATTACAGTTGAAAATTCAACTCTTTAGTTGAACATTAAGAATTTGAGTTAAAAATTCATCTTTTCGTTTGGAAATTCAACTGTATGGTTGAAAATGCAACTGTTTTTAGTTGGTGCTTAATATTTTTTGTTTAAGATTTTTTTTTTAAATTTAAATAATTTTTCTTAAATTCAAGCATTTGTTTGAAAAGTAATCTTTGTAGGTTGCAAATTCAACTATTTTGTTAAAAAGTCATTTTTGTTTTAATTCAACTTCTTTGTAGAAAATTCTTCTTTTTTTATCGAAAATTTACCAGAAAGGAAAGCTGCCTCAAATGTGGGGAATCTAGGCGTCCATCTTCTTGTACATTTATACTTGGCGTTTGCATTTATATAGTGGCGCCACGGTACCTCTTCGATACAATACTCTGTAAATAAAATTAATTACCTTTATGAGCGATTATCCATTGAAATTATTAATTTTTAAATTGTAAAATTTAGATTTTTTTTATTAAAAATTATCTGGGACTTTTGAAAGGTGACAACGCATGAAATCAGCATCAAATCAGCTTCAGTTAAAAATAATAAACCATTTTTAATTTTTCTCTTAAAGCCTTCCAATCTTCTAAACTTTTTTTTCGAAATCTTCAAAAGTCTACATTTTTTTAGAGATTTTAAAATCTTTTCAAGTTTTTAATTATTTTTGAATCTTCTTAAAACTTGTAAATATCTCTTAAATGTACTCGAGTTTTTCTAAAATTGTGTAATCTTGTAAAATAAAAAAGTTTTGCTTTAAAAGCATCTACATTATTTTCGAAATTTCAGGGAAAAATTTGAAATTTTTAAAAATCTTTTTCAATTTTCTCTTAAAATTACTGTTTAAAAATTCACCATTTTTAGTTGAAAATTTATCGATTTCTCAAAAAATCTGTCTTTTTTAGTAGAAATATAATCTTCTTGATCGAAAATTCCTCTTTTTAGTTGAAAATTTAACTATTTTGTTGGAAAATCGTTTTTGTTTTTTGATAAACATTAATTTCTTTAACTGAAAATTAAACTATTCCATTTTATGTGAATGTTCATCTCTATTGTTGAAAGTTTATCTATTTTGTTCAAAATTCATTTTTTTTATAAACATAATTTTTTTAACTGAAAATTGAAATACTCCATTTTTGGTTAAAAACTTATCGTCTTTAGTTGAACATTCAACTATTTGGTTAAAAATTTGTCATTTTTGGTTAAAAAAGAAAATTCTCTACTGAAAATTAAATGGTTGAAAATTGATTTTTTGTAGTTAAAAAACCAAGTATTTCGTTAAAAATTTATGTATTGTGTTAAATATTCGTATTTTTTGGTAGGAAATTAATCTTTTTCATTGAAAATTCATCTATTTCAGTGAAAAATTTACTATTTTGTTGAAAATTTTGTTTTTGGTATAACATACATTTTTTCAACTAAAAATGTAACTATTTCACTTGAAGATTCATCATTTTAGTTGAAAATTCATCAATTTTGGAATAAATTTCATCTTTTCTATAAAAAACCCAACTTTTAATAGTTGAAAGCTATTTTTTGTTATTGAAATGTCTATTATTGTATTTTCTGTAAGAAATTTATTCATTTGAATAAAACTTTGATTATTTTGTTGAAAAATCAACAATTTTGTTAAAAATTCGTTTTTTCATTCATAAAAATTCACTTTTTTAACTGAAAGTTCAACTATTCCATTTTTGATTGAAAATTTATCTTTTTCGTTGAAAATTGAACTATTTGGTTGAAAATTTGTCCTTTTTGGTTAAAAAATCAATTCTTTACTCAAAACTATACTATATTCATTTAAAGTTGGAAATTCATCTATTTTGGGTGAAAATTAAACTATTTGGTTGAAAATATATATCTTTTGTTGAAAATTTGTCTTTTTTGGTAGAAAATATTTTTTCTTGATTGAAAATTCAAATACTTAGTTGAAAGTTGAATTCTTTGCTTGAAATTTAATTTTTCTTGTTTGAAGATTCATCATTATAGTTGAAAATTATTATACTATTATTTAAATATCCAATATTATATATTTGGTAAAATATTTTATTATTTGTTTAAAATTTATCGTTTGATTAAAAATTGCATTATTTTGTTTAAAAATCAACAATTTTATTAAAAAGACATTCTTTTTGGTTGACAATTCAACTATTCTGTTAAAAATTCGTTTTTTGTTGTTGAAAATTAATTATATAACCTGAAAATTTAACTATTCCATTTTTCGTTCAAAAATTTTGTTTTTTGGTTGAAAATTCACCTATTTAATTGCAAATTCATATATTGTTTTCAAAGTTCATCTATTTTGGTAAAAAATTAATATTCTTGTTTCAAAATTCATCAAGTAATTTGGCCTTGTGGGCATTGAGTTATCGCGTGAGAAAGACAAAAATAAAATTATGATTCCTAAAGAATTTTGTATTTCAACTTTATTTAGGAAAATTAATTTCTTAATTATAATCTTATTGTATCTATTAGACATTCAAAAATCTTAACGGGTTCATGAAATAATAATTTTTTTGTACGAGCATGCTAAATTCGAAATACATTATCGCACAATTCCTTGAAAATCGGAATTTTATTTTTGTCTTTCTTACGTGATAACTCAATACCCACAGGGCTAAATTACTTGAACTGGGGCCCATTTAACACAGAATTTAAAGATCATTTCAACAGCTTTTTTAAAATATTTTTTTCTTCATTCTGGACGGCGCTATCCCCTTTCCAAGTCAAGGCTAATTTCTTAAATGTCATCCGATTAGTGGCCCGATACTATCCGTCGGACTATGAGCTATTTTTGGGTCCGGAATAAGAAAATAATTTTTTTGTAAAAATAAAAACTCAGAAAGGTTTAAACTAGTTTACCCTCAATTTGTTAACTTGATAAAAGCTTTTGAACACATGGAGCAGTATTAAAATTAAACGATATTTCAAAAAGGTAACAAATGAAAAAAAAAAATATATATAAATAAATAAATTTTTTTTTTCAAGTCCTTAACAATATCTAACTATGTAAAAACGTTACTTTTTATACCTAAAATTAAATAAAGATGATCCCTAATTTATGAAAGTAACTTTATAAAGGACAAGAAATTTCTTAATGGTAAAAACTTTCAGGAATTTCTGCTGAAGTAAAATTTTTCTTCATGTAATGATAGAAGTGAGGTTGGGGGGGGGGGGTAAATCGTTCAAGACATTTTGAGGTGTTGGAAAACTCAAAAATTAAACTGATGGCGTCTCCCTTCACGCCTTATTTTCAAAGAATCCTAAATGCATTTTTAAACTCTCCCAAAAACAAAAATATAATATTGCAGTTCAATTAATATAACTATTTTAATATTGCAAGCAGGAGAAAATTTAATATATGTCTATATATAACTCTTTTTCAAACCTAAAGAGCCTATTTGAAGAAAATAATAACGCTTCAGGGAATTTCAAGGATTTTCAAATATTTTAGGATCTTTTTCCGCTCTCCATTAGTAGGAATTTTCAATTGATTTTGATGGTTTCGAAGGAATTTCAAAATTTTTTCAAGAAATCCTCACATTTTAAAGCTTTTCGCAAATTGCCAGGGATTAAAAATTATATTATTACATTGACGCGTCTTTTTCAAAGACTCCTAAATGCATCTTAAATTCTCCCTAAAACTTATAATATTGCAGTTTAATTATTATAACTATTTTAATACTTCAACCAGGAGCAAATTTCATCTAGATCTATATATAACTCTTTTTCAAATTAAAAAAAAAAAAAAAAAAAAAAAAAAAAAAAAAAAAAA
>CAKNYM010052097.1:273867-300111 GCA_932195095.1 Andricus curvator
AAAAAAAAAAATTTCAGAATTTTTTTTTTTTTAATTACAATAGGAGCATCTTATGGTGGTTGTCCAAATTTGCTCGTTGGATTCTTGTTCTTATTTTCAGGAATTCTATACATTAAATTGAGTACTGGACGTTAAATAGGATTTTGCATTTGATTTCAATCTAATTTAAAATACTTAAATTTTACAAATTTTTGTATTTTTAAAATTCTATTCTCTTCCTTGACTTTCCCTGACCAACAAAATTCCCTGAAATTTTCAGGATTTCCTTTGATGATAAGTTTAATTTAATTTTTTTTAGTAACTTCACACTCTTCGAAGTAAAATTGTATAATTATATTTGAATTCCATATTTCAATAAAATTGTGGTGAATTTAGTATAGATTAATTTTTTGAAAAATCAGTTTTTATGAATTAAATTAAATGGTATTAGACTCACCCTTAGCTTCCGTTATGCTAATTTCTTTGTATCTTATGTAACATTCACTACTACAAAAAAAGTAGCAGAGAAAGATAATAATTAAAAATCGCATGGGTATTAATGTTAATTGACTTTTAACTTAAAGTGTTCTCAGTTTCGCAACTGAATAACTGAACATTCTTTTAGTGTTCTTGCTTTATATAAACAGAATGCCCCTCTACTTTTTTATGAATATTGTAAAATTGATCAATTATTTATATTTGATGCAGACCGAAATTCCGGTAGGAATAGCCGGATTTCTTCGGTACACATATACGTTGGGAATGATTAATTCAAGTTAACAAAAATAATTGTTTAAACACCTTGCTATCACATATTTTTCATAATATTATCCTCACATAATGCTACCTTTTCACTTCAAAGAAAATCACTTTGTCAAGCAATATCTTTCTTTTGTAGATATTTTTTTTGAAATAGAAACTTGAAAATGATTCATTTACCTCTTATTTCACACCAGACTTTATAGCAATTAATCTTAATAATTAGATTGAGACCTTTTTAATTTATCTATATCTGTATATTATCATCGATGACAAGTTCTTTTTTTAGGGAAGAGAGAAGCAGGCCTTTTTGTTAAAATTAATATTTTTTAAACACTATAAAAAAGGAGCTAAATAATTTTAAAAAATGACAACTTTCTAATATTACTCTAAAAGAAGATAGTTATAAACATTAATAAATCGTGTAAACAATTTTGTGTGTTAACTTGCTTTAATTATTACCTCACTCAGTGAAAAGTGGGCAGGAAGTTAAAAAATTTCAGGATAAACTGCAAATATCTAGCACTACTGTAAAAGAAGATAGTTAGAAACAATAATAAATTGTATAAGCAATTATTTTTCTTAAATTTCATTAATTCTGCAGGTCAAATTTCTTTAGAAAATAATTTTTTTTCACATAATGATTAGGATAAAAAATTAACGGATTTAACGAATCTCGTCTTTTTAGCTTCGCCGAAATATCTATTCCACTGATAAGAACTTTTTATGATTACTCAACAATCGCGTGATATTTATTTGTGCCCTTCATTCAGATTTAAAGATACGATTATTTTACTGGAAAAACCTTGGAATTTAAAGCTACATATTTTTTTAATCGTAAAATAAAATTTTGAAACAGAAGTTTAAATTTCAAAAAACAATTATCATTGTTGTAAACGATTACACTTATACCACAGTTTTCAACAAGGAAAATTTAACTTTTTTGGAAAGTCATTTTTTTCATCGTAAGAATAATATCCTGATATAATATTCATTCAAGAACATAATTATCACTGTTTGAAAAAAAATTTTCCAGGAATCTTAAGAAAAATTTGTATTCTCTAGAAACCTCTCAAAATTCTTCAAACAAATTTTTTTTTTGAAATCTTCTCAAGATTGAAATTATTTCTTAATCTTTTCAAGACTTCCAAAACTTTGAAATATCTTTTAAATAAACTCGCAGTTATCCTGAAATGTGTTTAAATCCTGAAAAATTAAAGAAAGGTTTTTAAAAATAAAATTCATTCATTTTTTAAAATTAAATTGATTTAGAAATTAATTAAAAAGGCTCTAAACGTTTAAAATTAAAAGGTTCAAGATCAAAAATTACTTCATCATAGTTACGTGAAAAATGTTGTATGAAGAATGAAAAATCGGTAACAATAAACAAACTGATAAAAACATCATTTTATTTACTACTTTTTATGTACACTGTCGAAGATAATAAAGTTAGTACCTGTTTTCTTCGAGTAGAACAAATAATCTGAAAATTTATTAAATGATAAAATTTTGTATCTAAAATAACTTTCATACAAAAAATTTTAAAGTAAGATATTGTTAATTTAAAAAATTTAGTTTTCGAATAAACTGTTTTTCTTATTGTTACTCACTAAATTAAAAAAAATGTTACGATTTTAACAAGTGACAGCTCATTTTCTAAGGAAAAAGATTTTCTACACCTTGACATTATTCAATTTTCAATAATATATTAGTTATTATTAAATATAGTTATTTGTTTATAAAAGTTTTCGTTTGAAAAATTGTTTTTGAATGATTTGAGATGTTAACAAATTTATTTTTAAAAGTTAATGAAGTTAGTGATGCTGATTTTTTTTGTGTTATTGTGCGGAATATGAACGCCGTAAGATATTAAGAAACATTTTTTAACACGCATAAGTTCTTTTTAGGTACATATATAGTTTTAATGAATATTAAATTTTCTCCTGAATTCTTTTAAATTCTTTGGAATTTTTTTTAATTTGTCAATTCACTTGAATTCTTCTAAATTTACTCAATTCTACTTATTCAATAGATTTATTTTTTAAATTTTTTATTTAATTGATCATGATGATAAATTTATGAAATGATCGAAGGATTTGAATTATTTTAATGAATTTTTTTCAAATTCCTTAGCATTTTCAAGAACTTCAAAAAATTTCAAGGGATTTTAAAAGATTTTAAGGGATTACAAATATTCGAGGTTATTTTAAAATATTCGAAGTCATTTTCAATTGATTCTAGTAATTTAATGGTATTTCAAAGGATTTGCAATATTTTAGGGTATTGTGAAAGATTTCCAGGCGTTTTCAAGGACTTTAAGAACTTTCAATTGATTTCAAAGACTTTGAAATATTTTCGGGTATTTAAAAGGATTTCAAGGCATTTTCATGAAAGTTGAACAATTTCAGGAGATTTCCAATGGGTTTAATAATTTTAAGCGATTTTAATATTTTGATGGATTTCAAAGAATTTATTCACAAGGAGTTAGGGATTTTGGAATTCACCCGGAGTTCTTATTAATGTATCCTGAATTATTTTAAATCCTTTTGAATTCTTCCTTTAAATTCGCTGAAATTTTACTGAAATCAATGGAATTTTTTAGATTTTTTAAATTATTTCCAATTCTTTTGAATGTTTTTATAGTGATTATTCACTTTTGTTGGAAATTATAGTAGGGTGTTAAAGATGTTAAGAGACTTGAAATTATTTTTTGGAATTCACCCTCAATTCTTAATTCACTTGTATTTTTCTAGATTCACTCAATTCTAATTTGGCTTTATCAATGGCTTTTTTGAATTTTTAAAAGTTTTTTTCAATTGATCCTGGAGTCTTTTAACCTCATCTTGAATTCTTCATTTGAGTTTTTGTTTAAATTCACCTTGAATTTTTATGAATTTCATAGAATTCTTCTCGTTTACCTTGAATTCCTCTAAATTCATTCTGATTTTACGGAAATGAATGGGATTTTTTTCATTTTAAATATTTTTTCCAATTCATTTGAAGTATTTTGAATTTAACTAAATTGTTTTGAAGTTTTATAAATTTATCCTGAGTTTGTTACCCTTTAAGCGCGAAAAAATTACCCTATGAATGTGACAACAAGTACCCTGTGGTCCCTATATTCTATCCCATAGGGACTGTGAGGCCTGCTCAAACTGCAATGGTCACTGTTTTTTATTCTTTTGAATAAGGATAATTATTTCAGAGATTGAATTTAAAACATTTTGAAAAACTAAAATTTCATAAAAGTGAAGGAAAAGAGATTACAATTTTTTTTTAAAGAACAAATATTAATGGTTTTATTGAATAATAATTAAAGAGTTATCATAAAAAAAAGTTTTAGTAAAAAAACCCGCTTAATCAAGGATACGATTCTTACAAAAAGTTCAGTGTTCCTCCCATATAGGTCGACAAAATACTTTTACTTTCATGACCAAAGTCCCATAAAATTCTAAAGTCATGCATGCAAATATTCTTTGAAACTCAATACTGTATGATTATTGCAATACATTTCTTTAAAAAAAAATAAAATTGACTTTTCTGTACATTTACACGTATCAATTCCCTTTTGGTCTATATGACCCTATGCGCTTTTCTTATAATTATGACCTCCAATGAATGGAGATGAATATGGATAAGGTCTCGATGCAAAAAAATCGCCTAAATGTTCTTTTATTTTTATTTGACATTCACTATTATAAACCAAGCAGCAGGAAATGCCAAGAATCAGGAATCTCATGGTTGCTAATGATACGAGATTTTTATATTTAAATTCTTCAAAGCTCCTTAACTGAATAACGACTTAATTTCCTTGCCTTACATAAAAATGTACTTCTACTTTTTTATGAAGATTGCAACATGTGGCAACTATGACTTGATGAGCTCTATTTTTTTACTACTTTCTTATAAATAATTTTATGACATTTTTATGTACTTTTTTATGTACATGAGTCAAGTCAAGATTATCTGAATTCAAGATAACGTATAATTAAATTTTGAGATTTAGATAAGCGAAAATTTGACACAATCGGGTTCATTCATTAAACTTTTTTCTATTAACCTGAAAATCAGGGAAATGTCAGGAATTTCGAAAAAAATCTTGCAAAAGATTTCAATTCTAATTTGAAATTGTTTTATTCCCTTCATAAAAGATTATATGTTAAAAATGTTTCATGATTAATATTCTCTCTTTGAATATTAGTGTTCGGCAAAAAGGAATATCAATATCATTGTTAAAATCGTTATTGTCATTGATAATATCATTGTTAAGGAACTCCGTTGTTAAAGAATTTATTTTCAAATATTGAATGAAGTTAGTAATACTGATTGTGTTCGTTCTTTTGTGCGGAATATGAACGCCGAAGAGATTAAGAATCATTTTTTAACATGCACACATTTTTTAAAGATACATATATATAGTTATACTGAATATTAAATTTTTTCGAAATGATGCACAAAACTCCGACGCAGACATTTTTAAAATTATCAAACTCACGACTTCAGTAGAGATTACGAATTTTTCAAAAACAATTTCATACATTTTTCATATTCTTTCAATCTTGTCGATAGGTGGTTTTTGATGTGCTGATCACGAATATAAGCATGAAAATGGTCGTAATATCATTGTTAGAAAAGAACGTGTTTTTTTCAATAATATCAATGAATTAATTAATATCAATAAAATAAATTATGTTCTTTTCTATTTTTTTAGCTTGGAAGCTCTGGGTTAAGGAAATCGTTTTTAAACTGTAGCTGTTTAGTTGCAGAAAATAGTGACATTTTCTCTACCGCTTCGCAACAAGAAACTGTTTTATAAAATTTCATAAAAACTAAGAAACACCTTCTGTGAATAATGTGATTATTTTATTATTGGGAATACATAATTTTATTAAAACAAAAATTATAATGATATTTTATATTGTGAATAATAGTTTTATTTTATCTGGTACGGTCGTATATATTTATTTCAAACATTGTTTATCTGTCCAAAGCCTTTTACTTGATTACTATCCTCGTTAATAGGGTGGTAAAGGTTTTTCATTCATTTCACAGTTGTACTTTTTACCTTCGACTTCATATAGGCACATGCCTGTAAAACAAAAATTTTCGTAAAACATAAATAAAAAGTGAACCTGGATAGCACAAAAGTTTTCCTGAACATTCCTGGAACATTATAATGGAAGTTTCGGAGAATTGCGAAAAATGTTCCAGGAAAGTTCCCGAAAATAGCCAAATGTCCGCGTATCAGAGGACTTTCTCAAGGAAGGTTCGGGAAATGTTTGTGAGGAATTAATTAAATTAAATTAATGTATTAAATTGAATTAATTGAATTCCACACGAACATTCCCCGTACCTTCATTGGAAACGTTTTCTGATACGCAGACAGGAATGTACAGGAAAACTTTTTTCTTAATTAAAAAATTGTTGTAGAAAATTGAATAATGAGTGAAAAATTTGAATTTGGTATATATCAGAAAATCATAATTTTGTTAAGTCCTCATAGAAATTGAAAATCAATTAATAATTGATACAAATCGTATATTTACCAGAAGAAAAAGCCTCTCTTCTTGAGCTGTATGGAGTATCTTTATTTGCAAATGCGCATCCATACTTTGCGCTCTTACCCGAGCTCAGGCTGGGTTTTCGTGTTTGTGTGATGCACAACTCTGTAAAATAAAAAAATTAATATTTATAATAACGCTATAGGAGGTTATATAAATGTGATTTTTTTAATGTTCTTGAGAAAATTCGAAAATACTTTTCAAGACTTCAGATATGCCAAGTCAAAATTTTAACAAAAACGTTAATTTCATACCAAATAGTTGAATTTTTAACCAAAGAAGATGGATTCTCAAAGAAATAATTTAATCCTTAACCAGAAAAGATTAATTATCAACTAGTTGTATTTTTAATAAAGAAATAATAATTATTTTACTAAAATTATTCCTAAAGTTTATAAAAATCTTTAAAAATTTTTAAAATATTATCCTAAAATCTTGCATATTTAAAAAAAGAAAATATTTTTTCAAAAATTTTTAGACTTACGCATAGCGTCCTTTCCACTTAGTTCTTCAGTTTTTCCACATTCACTAATGTGAAAAATGCAGCAGAAAAATGCAAGAATTACCAATTTCATGATTGTTAATGCTAGAAGATTTTTAAATGAAGTGCTTTGAAATATGTTGCGTCAGTATTTTCGCTTGAAATGCAAAATGTACCCATACCTTTTTATGAAGAATATATAATTGTATTAAAAAAACAAACTAATAACATTTATCGACTTCTTTTTTATGTACATTGTAAAAATTGACCGTTAAGAATTTCTGTCTTTATTTTTGGGAACTACTTTCGAGTGGAAATGACGATAAATTGAGGCAAATATTTTATTACTTCATGGAAGAGATTACATTTTTTTTTTAAATTATCAAAGTCACGACTTCGGTAGAGATTGGCAAATTTTTAAAAACAATTTCATGAAATTTTCGTGTTTGTAAAACTTCCTGTATCGATGTATTTCGATTTGATGATCACGAATATGTCCATGAAAATATCCACAAATTCAAAGGATCAATAAATTAATCAAATATCTCATTATATTTTTAAAATACGCAATATATGCTCATCATCCCGTTTAATCAAGCAATTATTATTTTTCATACAAAAAAATTGAAAAGTAAAAAAATGGTTAATTTACGAAATTCAGTTTTCGAACAAACTATTTTTCTCATCATTTCTTACTAAATTAAAAAAATTATACGATTTTAATAAGTGGTAGCTTATTTCCAAGGGAAAAAGATTTTCTACAACTTGACATCATTTAAATTCAAGTAATAAATCAGTGATTATTAAATATAGTTATTTGTTTATAAAATCTTTCGTTTGAAAAATTGTTTTTCAATTATTTGCGGTGTTGAAAAAATTATTTTTTCAATTTTAATAAGGTTAGTGATGCTGATTGTGTTTATGTTTTTGTGCGGATTATTAACGCCGGAAGAGATTAAGAAACATTCTTTAAAAAGCATACGTTTTTTAAAAATACACACACACGTATATATATATATATATATATATATATATATGTATGTATTGTATATACTTATGCTGAATAATAATTTTTTCGAAATGATTCACAGAACCTCACCGTAGACAATTTTTAAAATGACCAAACTCACGAAATCAGTAGAGATTGGGAAATTCTTAAGAGCAAGTTCATGAAATTCTCATATTTTTAAATCTCTGTTATTGATTCATTTTGATATGCTGATGATGAATATGAGCAATACCATTGTTAAAAAACTAAATTGTTTGAATTTTTTCAAGTTTGATCCTTGAAAATTACATTTGCGGAAATTTGAATGGCCGTATTCTTAAAAAAAATGATCTGAGTAGGGTAAGGAGGGGCAGCGCCGACCAGTTAACAGTCAATGATTTTTTTAAAGTTAATAAGATGTGGAATTGATCCATTTTTTTCCCATTTCGAGTCCTACATTATTGTACATCATAATTCTATAAGTAACAATTATATGAATAAAACAATGATTTAATAATTGAATTATTTCTGACAAGCTGTATTTCGTCGGCTTTGCCCCACACCGGAGGGCAAAGCCAACCGCAGCTTTTTATGAAAATCAAAACATCTGAAGAGTGGAAAACATGATGTTCCGCGTCTGTGGTATTTTATGTATTGGAAAAATTACCTTTAAACATATTCAGCAAGAAGAATAAGTTATTTTTAATAAAAATAGGGATAGCTGTGATATAACCTCTTATTAGTTGACATTCAACTAGAGACGGAGTACGCGCAAAGGTTTCTACCGTACCAGTACAGAACACCCGCTCTACCGACGGATTGAAAATAATGATATATAATAGAGTTTCTTGCATGTAGCCCAGAAGATAAGTGGCTGTTCTACATTACCGATGACTTATCGACCAAACTTATGATACGTTTATAACCTAAGCACGTGTAAACTATTATTTTGGTCGGGCTTGCCCCACTGGTGAGGCCTCAATTATTTACGATATTAAATACACTTTGGACTTGTATTACGTTCAATTATTATAATGACATAATGTGATATTGTTTTATCTGTCAAAATGTCAAATTTTCATACTGTAAGTATTGCCATTAACGTCGAAAACTTTACATTTCTGCCAGCGAATCTTCCATTCTTTCGTTGTCAAAACTCTTTTCTGCATAATTTTTCTTTTACAACGTCAATTTTCAAGATATCAGTAAGTAACGCTATCTCTATAATAAAACAGATTTATTTAATGCAAAGTAGAATGAAAATTGTTAAATAATAGCGATGTTATAAGCAAAGTTACCTTTGCCCCACCGGTCGGCGCTGCCCCTCCTTACCCTATATTATTGAATGCATCCCCTAGAGTATAGAAGCGTTTATAAATTATTATTATAGCACACTAGTGAGTATTTAAAAAAAATCTGATGTAATTTTTTTTAGTTCCGAACTTCTTTGAATGATATATTATATTTTTGAGAATTCAGGAATTGCTGGTTGAAAAAAATATTCCAATCTTGTTTTATATTTTGAATGAGATTTTTATTTTATCCATTATAGTCATAAATATATTATTTCTTCAAATTTGTTCTCCACTCGAAGCCTTTTAGTTCATTATTATCTGTTAGATTTGTAAAACTATAAAGCTGATTCGGGTGCACATTCGAGGTTGTGAGGGTATTCACCTGGTTCCTACTTGTACTCACAGATCTGTAAAAAACATTTTCGTTGAATATAAAATAATAGGAATTAAAACAAGCGTTAAAGCTGAAAAATTGTTTTTAAAAATTAAAGAATAATACTAAATGATCAAGCTCATTTTTTTTGTGAAATGCCGTTCTTTCGGGTTTTCAGGACGAATAGCGAAAATCTTGCAAACTTGATGGTCCCACCTTGTGCCTAGACTATCCGTCTAAACTTTCCATTGTCACTTCTAACTTTGCATGGAAGTAGTTCTTCGATACAATTCACTCTCAATAAAATCAATTATATTTATTATTGATTATCAATATCATATTTTGAGAGAGAAATTCAAGTTGTATCAAAGTTCGAATGTTCGATACAATTAACTGAAAATCAAACTAATGATCTTTATCAATGATTATCCACTGACAAACAACGTTTTAAGCAATACAAATACATAAAATTACATATATTATTATATGAAATAATTAATTTTAAAATGTTGAAAAATGGTTTTTAGATGGAATAAACACACTGAAAAATCACCCTTGATCAGGCTTTGGATAGGTTAATTTTTCGAAACGTCAAATGCTATGAATGAAATTTAACAATGTTAGACTCAGTCTTAGCTTGATCTAGTGTTAGTCCTCGCTTTTTGAATCACATTCTGAATGCCAAGAATTGAAAATCGCATGGCTGCTAATGTTACTAGACGTTAAAACTAAAATGCTTCTCTAAGCTCCGTGACTGAATAGCTGAATATTGATTAAGTTTTGTGGCAACTATGATTACATTTGGTAAGCGCTGCTTTCCCCTCATCCAGTTAAAAAATTGCAGCATCGTAGTCATGAGACAAATATTTACATTACGAACATTGTTTTCTACTTCTTTATGTATCAAGATAATACCTGTCTTTCTTGAGCAGAACCAATTCTTCCCTATTTTTTGGTTATAGTTGAGATAAAATGGTGTTTAAGAGAGTTACTGTCTGTCTGTAGTATGTGGTGTTCTGTAGACACGATGATTTTCGAAAGAATTATTAAAGAATTATCGGTTTGGATTGAACTTAATCACACTTTTTGGTGTCAAAAAATGAAGGTCAATTTCGCTAACCAGCCATCTTTGAGCATCGGTTGTAATTTTTCCCATAAAAAATACTAAGGAAAAATCGAAAATCAAAATTTTAAGCATACATACTTAGACCCCCATTCAGATTCGCACCAAAAAACATTTTTGCTCCATGGAACAAAAATGCATTTGTTGTCTGATGATTTCCAAATATGCGAGTGGAATACTAGCTGGGAATTCGAGGTTCGAATAGATCGCGAGTAAGTTTAGAATTCAAGAGCAGATCCGTGCTGTTAGGTTCATTACGTTGTTCTTCGAACTATTTCAGGAAGTCGCGTGGCGAACCAACGCCGAGGACATTGTTCCGTTTGCTTTTAGAAAAGGGTACACTCGAGTAAGGTCTCCTTCTGATCGTGGCCGACATTGTGGTTAGTTTGACAGAACTAGAATCAGGGACAGAGTGGGTCGTTCCCTCGGGAGAATGAAACCGAGAAATAAGGGAAGCCACAGTCAATTTCGATGGTTAATTACGAAATTCAATTTCCCACCATGTCCTGATTTCTCTAACTACACCATCAAATATTTCTCTAGATCCTCCTCTGATAGATCCTTATCAAGCTCTTTTAATTAAAGAAATAGATTAATCAAGAGCAACTAAGAAGTCGTAAACTCTAGGAATTTTTTCCTCCGCTAGCCACCATGTCCTTAATGAGCGGAAGCTATCCCTTACGAGCTTGTTGTATCCGGAAAAGAAGCTAGGTTTCTGAGATGTACCGGAAAGTGGTAGGTTGGTATCTGGAGATCGGAGAGTGAACATCAGATTACACCCTTACGGTGTGAGAGTGCAGGAATTCGAAGAGAAGCCGATAAGGTATTACAAGTCGTACTTCTATTCCTAAGCAGAAAATCTAATTTGCGTATCTCAACTCCTAAGGAGCTGAAAATGCAGGGAGCTAAGAGTGTTGTTACAATCTGCGCATCATGTCCTTCGAATCTGACGGCCTCAATCATCCTCATGCCTGAAGCAGTCTCTCCCCTCTCCCTTGAGAACTAAATAAACATCATTACTGCCTCCCCAATACCCAACCCAAAATCTCAACCCTCAGACTAGCCCTCAACCCCACCCAAGCCCCCATCATTACCCTTGCAATGTACACCCAGCTTCTCTGAATACGTAATCTCGTCTTGGTAGTGTGATACTTCATTAAGAGTCACGGAACGAGACTTTGCACTTCCGGTTCGGTCCTTGAAAGTCGATCAGCGTCGAACACGCGCAGGATGAATCTCTTGATAGAGCTTTTCTCCAATGGAATTCCGCAGATCCGGGAAAGACGAGTGCAAACGGACTTGGTGAGTAACAGGATAGCCGAAGAACAAGAAACCGACCCAACTTGCCCTAAAGTTTCCTTAATTAACAGCCAGTGTCAGTTATGTGGTTACAAGCAACCAAAACGGATGTGACCGACGCGGAACCACTGGGTCCGTTTGGGTTCCATCCTGAGCTTTCTCAGACATCAGGACTTTCCTTGCCTCAGTTTAATCCGAGAGAGAAGACATCTAGTCAAATGAAGATTCAATTGGGGTCACCAAGCAGTCAGGAAAAATTATTATTTGAGAAATATTTGAAATGGCCTCTAGTAAAAAGGAGTCTCGAAAATTCCAACACACGCAGATTTATTGCTGGAACTCAACAGCTATGGGAACGAATGGAAGTTTAACGCGGTAATAAAATGAGTAGGCTATTAGTCCAGAAATAAAAAGGAACCACGCAACACACATTTATTGATGATAGGTGCCCAACCATCCAATTCCAGAAAATAGCCTGTTATACGACCTTCAGCTACAGTACCTGCAACGTGCGACTGTAAAATTCTCAGAGTTAGAACCATCAATAAGTGTAACAACGCTCAATTTCGACGGAACAATTCAATCCAGAAAATTTTTACTGTTGCCCTAATGTCTCTATTAAATGCAAACACTTTACTGAAGCTATTAATAATTCTGGACCGTTGATGGTAAAACGGCCTTTAGGAAATAAAACTACTCAAAGGTGGGAAGTAGGTACTGTTAACACAAGTTTATTCTTTTAAAACAATTTAATTTTAATTATTTATCAATTTCTTCCACCAGGAATTTCTTTAGAAATACTCTCTCCCTATTTCCGTGGATCCTTGCTCCTTCGATCCTTCAGCCTGTATTACGTAATTAAATGAGCCTAACCCAGCTCCTCGACAAGACCCGTTGCTGTATCGACTTAACGAGGAATTAACCTCATCCTCCACGCTTGGAATACCTCTTGAATTTCTTCCAGGTCGAACTTCAAAGTAAATCAACGGACAGGAAGCCAAGGGGGCTTTCCGGTCCTTGGTGAAAGATCGTTTCCGAATCTTCGATAGGTTCTGGTGCAGACATCAATGAATTGAGGAATTTCAAAGGTTCAGCGCCTCTCGTTTTGCCATGTTGTGTCAGGGACGAATTCACAATTTGGACAAACATTTTTCATTTACAATTTCTAAAATCACTAACGGGCAGAACTTTTTCCCAAGAAACTTTCTTGTCAATTGAAATCTCGATTCTCTTCGTAAAAGTCAAGTTTGGTTCTAAAAAGAGATGTATAAGGTTTTATACGATTCGGTAATGGGGGAAAAGGGAAAATGAGAGACTTTTCCAATAATCGAACTGGAGTCGGCGCTTTTCTTGCTTTTCACGGCCTCCATCCCCTTTAGTAAATCCCGAGACTCTTGGAGTCGCAGGTGTATTGGAAATTAATTTTAAGTTAACGTCGATGCGTTTACTTCGATTATGGTCTCCCGAAGGTAACGGCCAACGGAAGCTCGAAGTCGGAAGCTGTTAAAGCAAAGGACCAACTAGGACAGCATCCTTCGCTGTTGAGGTCGGATTGCCATGACATCGATAAATTGTTTCCTTCTGGTGCGTTGGTTTTCCTGATCTCGAAAATCCTTGTTTTGAAACCAAAATCTCACAACAGATTAACATTTGCCAAATGAAATAAAATTATTGAATAAAAATGTATTTTTAGTTAGATGCATTACCAACGCCAAATTGTTAAGGCCCATTATCAGCACCATACCATTATCCATTATCAGCATAATACCATTTTCAACGCCTATTGGTAAAACTCATTACCAATGCCCATCAACAATTAGAAACCCTATTAGAAACGCCCATTAAAATTGTACATTATCAATGGCCCTTATCGATAACAAATTGAAAACGCCCACATACAATGCACAATCAGAAACGCCCATTCACAAGTTCAATTAGCATCGCACACTACCAATCCTCATTACCTATGCTTAATTGGAATCACTGTTTGGCAACACCCTTTAACAATACCCCACTGGAACCGCCCACTATAAACGTACATTAGCAATGTAAAATTGGAAACGCCCATTCTGGATAATCATTAGCAATACTCAATTTGAAACGTCGATTAGCAACGCCCATTAGAAACGCCCATTAGCAATGTCCAATTAAAAATTGCCATCAGCAACGCCTGTTGACAATACTCAATTGAAAACGGGCAGTAAAGACAATTTCCAGGGCTTTTTACTTACATTGGTGAGCAAATGTAGAAAAATTTTTATCACTTTCTTCGTGTTATAAACAAATTAATGACCAAAAAGGCTTTATTGAGGATTCACAAGACTCGGATATTTGTTTTTATGATCAATTGATCGCAACATAAAGAGGTCAAAAAATTTCATCGGGACTAGTTAAATATTACTAAAAATTCTTAATAAAACACATTTAATAAACAAATTAACGTTTTAGCTATTACTGGACAGATAGAATTTAGACTTTTATTTGATACGAGATGGGCATATGAATTTTCTACTAAAATGATTAATTATGAACAAAAATAATAAATTTTCAACATAGCAGTTCAACTTTTAACCAAGTAGTTGAATTCAACAAAAATTAATAGTCCGCTAAGAAGGATAATTATCTACAAAAATAGATGACTTCTGAAGAAATTACATGAATGTTCAACCTAAAACTTCAATTTTCAACTAAAAAACATTAATTTTCAACAAAAGAGATGAATTTACAACTTAAATGATGAATCATTAACCAAAGTAATAAATTTTCATCAAAGCGGTTCAACTTTGGTCCTAACAAAAAATACATTTTCCGCAAAAGAAATGATTTTTTACCAAAAAATACGAATTTTTCACGTGAAAAACATAAATCTTCAAGCAAATCTTCGAATTTGCAACTAAAAAAATGAATTTGTTAACAAAAAATGAATAGAAAAATTTGCAATTAACAAAATTAATTTTCAACCACAAAAATTATTTAATTGCTTTTAATTAAATTTTTAAATAAAGAGATAAATTTTAAAGTAAAATCATAAATCATCAACAGAAAAATAAGTTTTTAATAAAGTTGTCTAACAAAATAGATCAATTTTTAATAAGAAAAGATGAATTCTCAACAAAAAATGTAATAGTTGAAATTTCAACTAAACAAGATTTCAATTTTAAATAGAAAACAGTTCAATTTAACCAAAAAGATTATTTTCAGCCAAAAAATGTATTTTCTACCAAAAATTAAATAGATAATTGAATAAAAGTTTTCAGCTAAAATTATGAATTATTAACAAAAAAAACTAGATTTTTAAGGAAGTTTGTAAAAAAGTTTAACTTTCAACCAAAAAGTTGAATTTTAAATAAAAAAGACGAATTACCAATTAAATAGTTGAATCCTCAACCAAGTACTAAAATAATAAATCTTTACCCAAAAAGAATCATTTTTGACAAATTAGTTCAATTTTGAACCAAGTACTTGAATGTTTAATTAAAACAATATGAATTTTCCACAAAAAACCTAATAGTTGATATTTCAGCCCCAAAATATTTTTAATCCAAATTCACTGTTTGAATCAGTAATTTTAAATATATAGCAATTTATGGGCAATTTATTATCATTTATTAAAATATAGGAGCCTAATTAGGAATTTTAATGTAGTAATAATTTTACTGTTTTATTATAGCAGACGCATCAGTCACTTGGATTGACTGATTGATTCAGTCAGCAATATTGGCAGATTTATCTGTTAAAGTGACTGTTTTGTCATCAGAAATTGTCGACTTTTCAGTCAAAGCATGTTTGATCAATTGAATCAGTCAAATTTTGACTGATTTAAGTTTAGATTGTATATTTTTTCATTAGTGGAAACCACCCTATAGTAGATAATGATTTACAGTAGATAATCCTAACTAATTGGAAAACTGACAAAAAATGTTCATTACTTTTGTTAGTATAAAGTTTCGGCAAGAATACTATATCTTCTGACGAAGTTTCATTAAAATTTTATTATCAACTAATGCGTGGAAGCAAAAAATTGATTTTTATCCTGAAAAAAAATTTCACCTCTTCTTTATTCATACTTTTTATATTAATAAAACATTTTTATGACATGTTTATACATTAGAATCAAAGCTTGAAGTTTAATGAACAATATTTATCAATAAAAAGTGTTCTTTCTTTAATATTTATAAATATTTAAGGACTTTTTATCGGATATTACATTTTCCAACAGTAGATAATCGAAAAATTACAAAAAATGTCTCTGTCAAAATTGGCAGCTCTGCGACTGTCTCGCAGTTGTTTTAAGTTAAAGGTTGTGTTTGTTTGTTTATTTATTTTGATTCGTGAAGTTTTTAAATTCAAATTATTTAGTGTTTCATTCGAGCGATATTTGACGAGAAACATACTAAACGAGACAAAATCTCGTTCAATTGTCAAAATTATCGTATCGGCTCGTCCCGTTTCCACGAGAGTATCAGTTCAACCGAGCGATGTCGAGTACATTTGACACTTGTCAAAAAAAATTGTTTTTTTTTATCCTACTTATTATCAATGAAAGTAAATGTGGTTATCTTTATAGAAAATATAAATTTTTCTCAACGCAACCACTTTGATTATTATCTGCGTGCAGCGACAATTTGAAATATAAAATTATAAGAAATGAATTATATCATGAAGGATGAAAAAATATAAAATGACAAAAGAAAAATCACTTTGCTTTATCAACACTGTTTTTATACTACTCGATCTTTTCTAGGTTTTAAACACAAAAGTTTTTGAAAGAAATGTTTCGATATGTGCAATCTATGTGCCATTTAATACATATAATCAATAAATTAACATAAATATGAATTATTGAAAATCTGCGCAGCGCACTTCAAAGGACATAAAATATAAATTTTATAAAAAGTTTAGATAATGCCATATATTTTCAATAATGATCATGCTACAAGATTAACAATCATCACAAATTATTTAAATAGATTTAAACATTAATTTAATGTTCCTGAATATTTGATAGTTGCTTTCTAAGAAATATGTGGATGAATAAAATGCAAATAAGATTCAATACATCTTCCAAAGTAAAAGCTTTTATTGTCAACTTTCCTAATAAGTATTAGGAATTTAAATTAAATTATTGATTTCCTGCAACGTCGAATCAATCATTGAAGTCAAAGAACACGCATTCCAGGAATTAAGGCACATTAAATGGGTAATAGATTTATCAGCTAAACTATTTCTGTGCTTTCGCACAACTAGAGAGCTTCGAGAGAATAGTCGCTCTGACGGGACTGAAGTAGCAGGAGTACACAAAAAATCTCGTGCCATTCTAGCCAGATTCGGGAAGAGTTTTTCGTGATTTTCCCACAACTTTAGCACATCTGTGTGTTTTCCAGCGCGTTTTTGAGACAAGTAAAGATCGAGTTCCCATCTCCAATCCGTTGAACCCGTTGCTGTTTTAGGAGCTGATGAGTTCTGACTTTCTTCTGGGTCGGAATCTGATTCGTATAAGACGTCCACATCAAGTTTGTCGTTATTTTTGTCTTTCACAGTAGTTTTCAAGATTTTACTTTCCGAATCAAGAGCAATCTATCATTAATGATGATTATTATAATAAATATAGACATGCACTATAATAACGATTTTCAAAATTTTTAATTTTTAAAACATTAATAATTATTAAGCTAGACATAATCTCACTTTAATTCATGTATATTTTAAGTAAATTGAATATATTAAAGATGTAAATTTTTTACTTTTGTAGTTTTTAATTTTTCTAGAATATCTACAAAATTTTAATTTTTAGATATGAGAAATTTAAGTCTTTTGATTTTAATAAAAAAAATTTTACTACAACTTTGGAACAGTACCTGTGGTTTGTAATACTGAGTTTTATAGATATCTTCAAATTTCTCCACAGATTCTTTTGCCATTTCCTTTCCCCATGCAGTTAGTTCAAATGTCTCTCTCTTATGCCTAGGATCCAACATTAAAATAGCGCAGTAAACCCAGTGGCACTTTCTATAGTGCTTGAGAAGTTTTTCGACAGCTGCTCAAGGGCATCCAAAATATTTTCCTCGACTGGGGTCCTTTTATGTTTTAAAATCAGATCGTTCTTTGCCTTTTCAAGTTTATCTGTGAGCAGATTGAAACCAACGATCACTGAAGGCAAAGTAACATACTTTTCTCCACTGAGTCTGTCTGATGAAACTTTGAAATGTTGCAAGTATTTGGTTGCTTCTTCCAAAACACACCATTCATAGGCAGTTATAAGCAAATGTTTTAATTCCATGTTGTTTTGGCAGAGCATGATTAATGCTGCTTTCATTCCAAATGCCAGCATTAGCATTGCGAATGTCGAATTCCATCTGGTCGAAACATCAATGTAAGGAGACATCATCTTGACGTTGCAGATGGTACAGCAAATAATTAATTTATTTCGCCACTGCTCGGAATTCTTCAGTAAACTGAATAACGTTCTCAGCTTAGAAAGTGAAGAAGTTTTTCCTTTTTCCTCAGAATAGAATTCACTCTCGCTGCTATCATTTTCATCTTCACTATCTCCATAATTTTCTTCAAGCTGGTCTTCATCTTCACTACTCAAAGCATTCTCATCAGTTTCCTTGATATCATCTATCCGCAGTATAGTCAACATTGCTTGGGCACCCAGATTCAAAATGTGAGCAATGCAACGATAATGTTGATCTTCGGCATCAAAATTAAGCATTGTCTTAGATAGTTCTTCCATGAACTTTGTATTAGCGGAAGCATTGTCCACAGTTATGCCCTGTAGTTTATCTTCTATTTTATATTTCTTAAGAGTGCTGTAAAAAACTTCAGAGATATCGCGACCAGTATGACGTCCATTGGAAGCTACGAAATCGATGACAAAGGAGTGTAAAACCCAATCATCACTGATGAAGTGCCCTGTGATTCCATAATAGGAGCGATGGGCAATTGAAGACCAACCATCGATCGTGAAGGATATTTTGGAAGGATTCATCAACAAGATTTTCATAAGAACTGTTTGTTTCTCTATAAACCGAAGTTCCACTTCCGACTTTAGATAATTTCGCAATGGAAGTTTAACTTCTGGTTTCAAATAATGAAATATATCTTGAGTCATATCATCTTCGAAAAAGGAATAAGGCAAATACTTCCTAGTCACCCAGTCAACCACCTTCTTATTGAAAATACCTTGATCAAAGGTCTAAAATTTGAAAGAAAGTATATATAGTAGAAGAATAATAAAGACTAAAGAATTTTAAAGAAAGTACCGTATGCATTTTCCAAAATTTTAACGTTTTTGAAAACTAAAAATTCGAAATAAATAAATAAATTTCTAAATTGTTTATCAGATCATGTTTCAAATGAATAAGATTTTACCTAAGTTTAATAAAAAACAATCTTTTTTTTTGTAGAAGCTTCCTCAACTGAAAATTGTTGTATCTTTTAGACCTTATTTTAAATAAATAAATAAATTTAAGGTAGTTGAAAAAACATTTAGGGTTACTGCCCCAGTCAGTCATGGCGGTGGTACCAGCGGTGACCAAAATCTGTCATCTTTCTTAAAAATTAACAATTTTGGCTCAGGTAAATAATTTATTATTTAAGGAATGATTTTCATTACTTATTCGCTTCAGAAATGCCAGAACCGTTCATTTCGACGATAATAAGTTATGCCCACGACTGGTGCCTCAGGTGGCCACGACTCCCTTCTTTTAATATTAAAAAAAATGTATACTAAGTACAATAAAATTTTGCAGTGTTCAATATATAATCTTCTCCCATAAATTATTTTGTATAATATATAAGAAATACTTGAATTGGTGTTTTTTGCGAAGGATAAGTCTCTTCGAATTCTTTTGGGTGATTATTTCGGAGATGGCGCTTCAAACCAGAAGTATTTGAGTCTTTCATTCTGATAACAACAGGCTTATTTGCCTCATTCTCTTGACATAATTTGCATGTGCCAATCTTGCACCCGTCTTGAATGGCATATTTGAAGGACTCTTCTAAGGATTTTCCACCACTCTTCCGTTTTTTACATTTAAAAGAGGTCGGATCCCCAACTTGAATACTATGTATTTATAAATTATAAATATTTAAATAAATGTAAGCGTTAATACAAACGCAGAACGTTGTAAACAAATTATAAACATTGAAATAAATTTGGTGGTTAATAAAAATAAGACCTTGTAAAATTTAAAACATATAATTTATATAATTATATTGTACTTGATTGTAGAGTCCTGGTGGGATAAATTGTTTCTAGTGTCCTCTTCGGAATTTAAATTTTCATCCATTTTGTATTATTTTTTAAATATTTGACATTTAAGACGTCAAAATTCAAAATAAGTAGACAACTTCTCGCTCGGAATGACGAGACGATCCGACACGATCAAAACAAAAGATTCACCGAGTAAGGGATATCGGAAAACCTTTTGGGAACCGAGTGAAGTCGAGCGAGGTCACCGATTTTCTCGGCTCGAATGCAACACTAAAATTATTGTAAATTATAAACTAATAAAATAGTGTAAATTATTAGTTATTGAAAAGGTCATAAATTTTAGTTGTGATTTAAGCAGCCTTTCGGAAAAGGTATAATTTTTAGGAATAAGGTATTGAAAAAGGGGCATATTTCTGTCATCGCAAGTCAGGTTAAATGATTAAACATCTCGTACCAATCTTACCAATCATATGAAATATCAGAGATAAAAAAATGTCAGTAATTTAAACTTTTGCGTTTTTTTGTAAAATAATCATAGTTTCAACTATTATTTACTCAATAAATTGATCTTAATTGTAAGTATACTAATGATAAATTATAATTATCCAGAATTGAGTATTCTGACAAACGATTATCTATTGATGGACAAAGGTTTCAAAATCGTACCCTTGACCAGATCTAATAAAAATGTTTAATACAGCTAATTGATTAATTTCGTAATATTTTTTTCTATAAGAATACTCAATTGAATATGTAAGCTTCATTTAACAATGATCATCTTTCTTTATTTTTGCAAACTGATGCAGTTAAATGCTGTTGAACTTTTTCCTATCTACTGTAGGGTGGTTTCCCTACTATTTTGGGTTTCCGAGATATCGAGATTTTTCTATCGAAAATTTCGATTTTTTCATTTCCTTAAAACCGAGGGGTCGACGACTCTGATTTTTCATGTACCAGGAATATATTCCCTAAAGAATATTCGGGAATATATAGAATATATCGGAATATTTGGGAATACAAAGAATATGAAGAATATTGGAATATATGGGAATATGAGAGAATATGTAGGAATATGAGGGAATATCAGGGAATATGTAGGAATATGAGGGAATATTTGGGAATATGAGACAATATTTCAGAATATATTTAAATTATGTGTATTAAATTACATATACATATATAGGTACATATTATATATATACTAAACTTACAGTTTAATATCACATGATATTTAAAGTGTTATTCTTTGGTCTATAAATGATCAAAATCCCTATTTGTTTATCGCAGGCTCCACAGTCTTTTTCCTATTCCATTCTTTTTCTCGTTTTTCCCGCTTAAATGCGAACTTAGTTAATAGAAACCAATGAGAAAATCTTAATTATTTTTGCTTGGAAGTTCATTGTTTTCAGTAGAAAGGTCTACTAATAAATTTTTGGTTATGAATTCTTATATCCTTTTTTGGTATGAAAGTGAATTATTTTGTCGAACATTTAACAATTTTGTTCAAAAGTCACACTTCTTGGTTGAAAATTCAACTATTTTGTTGAGAATTTGCCTTTTTGGCCTAAACATTCAACAATTGAATTGCAATTTTTTTTCTTCGTTGACTTATGAATATGTTTTGGTAAAAAATTTAATTATTTTGTTGAACATTCATCTTTTTGGTTTGAAAATTCATCTCTTTCTGTAAAAATGTAATCTTTTTTGGTTAAAAATGCATGTGAATGGTTAACAATTAATCTTTTTTGATTGAAAATTAACTTTTTTGTTAAAAATTCTATTGTTTTGTAGAAAATTCGTATTTTTGTGTAAAAAAATCAACAATTCAGTAGAAAATTCAACTATTTGGTAAAAAATTTATGTATTTTGCTGAAAATTCGTCTTTTTTGGTAGAAAATCAATTTTTTTGTTTAATGATTCATTTTTTAAACTGAAAATTGAACTATTTTGTTGGCAACTCAACTCATTGGTTAAAAATTTACTTTTCTGTTGATAATTCAACTGTTTTGGATTGAAAATTAAAAAATTTGGTATTTTTTTTAAATTCGTTTTTGGTTTGTAAAATCCAACTGTTGTTTATGTGAAATTGTAACTTGTCTTATGAAGTATCAACTATTACATGTTTCGTTGAAAATTCATCTTTTTAGGTTGAAAATTCAACTCCTTGGTTGAAAGTTGAACTACTTTCTTAAAAGTTAATTCTTTTTCTTTAAGATTCATAATTTTAGTTGGAAATTTGTATTATTCAATTAAAAAGTAATTTTTTAAACTGAAAAGTCAATTGTATTGTAGAAAATTCGTTTTTTTCATTCAAAAACAATTCTTTTAAATGAAAATTTAACCATTACATTTTTGGTTAAAATTAATCTTTTTAGTATAAAAATGCAATTATTTAGTTGACAATTTTTGAGATGAAACAAATATAAACTAAAAATTATTCAAGTGAAATTTGGACCAACATCACATTCATTGTTCAAACTATTTAGTTGAAAATGTATCGGATTTTTTGGAAAATTCGTCTTTTCAATAGCAAATAAATCTTTATGGTTGAAAATTCAACTATTTGGTTACAAATGTATGTATTTTGTTGAAAATTCGTCTTTTCTGGTAGAAAATTATCATCTTGTTTGAAAATTCAACTATTTTATTAAAAACGTATGTATTTTGTTAGGAATTTATCTTCGTAAAATAAGCTATTATTTAATAAATTTACGCATTATTATTCTATTTCTCACCTTGAATTACAAATTGCGTAATTTGTGATATGGATGTTTGTTAACTCGCATCAATCATTACCACAATAAGTGAAAAGTGAAGAAAAAGTTTAAAATTTCAGAAAAAAATAACAACTTTTTAGCACTTATCTAAGATAAGATGATTATAAGCAATAATAAATTTTTTGAAAAACTATTTTTGGTAACTTGCATTATTTATTACTTCACTACCTAATAAATGGTAAAAAGTTAAACATTTCAGAAAAAAGCACAAGTTTCTAGCATTCTTCCAATTGAATATTATTAAAAATAATAATAAATTCTTCGAACAATTGATTTTATTAACTCAAATTAATTATTTACATCACTCTAATTAAACATTGGACAAAAAGTGTGAAATAAAAAAAAACGGCAAATGAATATTAAACGAAAAGTGGAAATTTTTTGAAAAAAACGCGACTTTCTAACTCTATTCTAAGAGCAAATTGCTGAAAACAATGTTGAATTGTTCAAACGACTTATGTCAGTGTCTAATTATCAGTATAAAGTAGTATTTTATGTATTAGGAAAAATTTGCATAAAAAAACGAAAAAAAATCATAATTAGCGCCAAAAACTCGCAAAACCCATTTTGTCACTTGTGGGGTTTATTTGGGACCCTATTTAGTAATATTTCATTCATATTATATGGCTGATTGAGAAGATAAATGTTGAGTTTCAATTCGATTCAGCTAATATTGACGATTCTGAATAAAATTTACAAAAACGTCTTTTTTTTTTATGGGAAAAACGTGTTAAACTTAATGGGGCTTGCGCCACCTCTAAATATTAAAAAAAATGGATTTATTTCTGTGTGGATTCAAACATATTTCCTGGCGATATGCATGAAAATTCGAGAAAAAAATGTTGGTTCACCCTACTCTACATGCCAAAGTTGGGATCACTGGGCAAAGACACCAGGCAAAAAGCTATACGAATACAATTGTACGGATGGGAAGGAATTGCGGAATATAATATTTCAGAATATTTGTGAATAGTTAGGAATACTTCGGAATATGTAGGAATATAAGGGAATATTTGGGAATATAAGGAATATCGAGAATATTTGGGAGCATAAAGAATATCAAGAATATCTGGGAATATTGAAAGAATATATGGGAATATATATTTCGTGAGTGTTTAAAACTTACCGTATTTTGTCAATAATTTTAGTTACAATTTGGTTCGTACAGAAACTTATCGGATGGACATGTTAATTTTGTTTCAGGTATGCGGCAAAGTGTTCAACAACGCATCGGCGCTCACAAAGCACAAGCTGACGCACAGTGACGAGCGGAAATACGTCTGCACGATGTGTGGCAAGGCGTTCAAGCGGCAGGACCACTTGTGAGTTTAGCATGTGTCTTTAGTAATTAAATTCCACCATACGGAAATAATCATTTTGACATCCTGCTCATTTAAATCAAACATCAAAGAACGTCTTTTTTATTTTTTAATTAACTCGACAAACTATATAATCTTTCAGATTTACCAATCGGGATAGAGACACCCTTTCAACAAAACTAGCCCTAGATTATAATTTTCTTCGACTCTCTAGCAGTCGGCATCGGTTGGGAGTAGTGATGCATTCGAGACGATTTCGAGAAAATTCGAAATTTTCTTGAAACATGTTTAGCCGAAACATTTAGGTGAACTCAAAACTTCATGGAGATCAAGAATCTCAAATAAAAAATTTCGAGATCTCGAGTCGAGAATCTCAACACTTTTTATTTGAGATTCTCGATCTCCATGAAGTTTTGAGTTCACCTCAACATTTTTCAAGAAAATCTCGAATTTTCTCGAAATCGTCTCGAATGCATCACTAGTTGGGAGTGGAATTAAGTAGTGTCTTTCTTGAGTTTAGTGTAAAATAGAAAGTCGCTTGGGGTGTCGCGATACCCCACATTATCAACAAACGTCGAAAAGTGTGCGGATAAGTAATTTTTCTCAAGTTCCTGTATTTGGCATGTAATTAAGGAATATTTATTTTTGAATTTATACAAATATTTCCTGAGCATAATTTTGTATAATTCGTGAAGCTCAATGTGTCAGGCATACCGGTAAAGGACCGTAGGTAAATTACGTAACAGCTTAAGGGGGGGGGGGTCAAATTATTTTGTTACGATTTGTTACAGTGAGCGGGCGGGTCTTCATTTAATTTATGAAAATTCGCAAATAAAACAAATAACTTGCAGTAATTTTATAGAAAGGACATATGAACTAAACTTTACACGCCAAAGAAACCTGGTGAGTGAAAAATGAACCTAGCCGACAAAAATTTTTCAAACAGTAAGGGAATTTCTATAAATTTAAATTACTGGCAATAAGAATCAAATCTTTCAGTTCCATTTATAAAATATTCTAGGTTTAAAATTTTACAAGTTTAAGATTCTGGTCTTTGAATATTAATGGTCAGAGAAAAATTGGAGAATTTTCAAAATGAAGTTTTGAAGTAACCCTTTTTTTTTGTATTTCTATTTCTTTTTTCTTTGCAGTTGCTTCCTCCTGAACATTATCTCACTAGTTATGAATCTCCTTATTTATTTGAAAATTCAAAAATTTTGTTAAAAAGTCATCCTTTTTGGTTCAAACTGAACTGTTCTGTTGAAAATTCGTCTTTCTGGGTTGCAAATTGAACTATTTTCGTAGAGAATTTACTTTTTGTTGAAAATTCATATTTTGGTGTTAAAAAGTCAATTGAAATCTTTTTTGGATGAAAATTCATCTATTTTTTGTTGTTGAAAATTTGTCTTTTTCGTTTAAAAATTATCTATTTTAGTAGAAATTGCATCTTTCTAGGATAAAAGCGCAACTGTTTGGTTGAAAATTCAACAATAATGTTAAAAAGTCGTCCTTTCTGTTTGAAAATTCAACTGTTTCGTAGAAAATTTACTTTTTGATTAAAATTCATATTCTGGTTTTGATAAGTTAACTTAAATCTTTTTTGGATGAAAACTGATCTTTTTTTTTGAAAATGTGTCTTATTAGTTTAAAAATTCGTCTGTTTTAGTAGAAATAGCATCTTTTTTGATAAAAATGCAACTGTTAGGTTGTAAATTTAACAATTTTGTTAAAAAGTCGTCCTTTTTGGTTGAAAATTCAACTGTTTGGTTGAAAATTCAACTATTTCGTAGAAAATTTACTTTTTCTTTGATATTCATATTTTAGTGTTGAAAAGTAAACTGATATCTTTTTTTGATGAAAATTCAACTCTTTTTTTGAAAATTAGTCTTTATAATTTGAAAATTCATCTCTTTTAGTAGAAATAGCATATTTTTCTGATAAAATGCAACTGCTTGTTTGAAAATGTAACAATTTTGTTTTAAAGAGCGTCCTTTTTGGTTGAAAATTGAACTGTTTTGTTGAAAATTCAACTATTTCGTAAAAAATTTACTTTTTGTTTAAAATTCTTAGTT
>CAKNYM010052097.1:300121-313858 GCA_932195095.1 Andricus curvator
CTTTTTTGGATGAAAATTCAACTTTTTTTGTTGTTGAAAATTTGTCTTTCCAATTTAAAAATTCATCTGTTTTAGTAAAAAATTTCATTTTCTTGGATGAAAGCGCCACTGCTTGGTTGAAAATGCAACTGTTTTGTTGAAAATTCAACTGTTTTGTAAAAAATTAAATTTTGCTTTGAAATTCATATTTTAATGTTGAAAAGTGATTTGATATCTTTTTTGGATGAAAATTCAACTATTTTTTTGAAAATTAGTCTTTTTAATTAAAAAATTTATCTATTTTAGTAGAAATAGCATCTTTTTTGATAAAAATGCAACTGCTTGGTTGAAAATTTAACAATTTTGTTAAAAATGCGTCCTTTTTGGTTGAAAATTCAACTGTTGTGTTAAAAATTCAACTATTTCGTAGGAAAATTACTTTTTGTTTAAAATTCTCAGTTTGGTTTGAAAAGTCAACTGAAATCTTTTTTGGCTGAAAATTAAACTATTTTTTGTTGTTGAAAATTTGTCTTTTCGATTTAAAAATTCATCTGTTTTATCTGTTTTAGTACAAAAATTTATTTTCTTGGAAAAAAGTGCCACTGTTTGGTTGAAAATTAATCTTCTTTGCTGGAGGATTCAACTATTTTTTTTTTAATTTTTCGTTGAACCGCTTTGTAAAGAAACTATTTTTTTGTTGAAGATTCATATTTTCAGTTAAAAATTCATCTCTTTGGTTGAAAGTTCAACTATTTTGTTGAAATCTGATTTTTTTAATTGAAAATTCAAGTGCGTGGGTAAAAGTTGAACTACTCTGTTCAATTTTTTTTTTCAATGAAAGTTCATCTCTTTGGTTGAAAATTTAACTATTTTCATGAAAATAATTTTTTTACTGAAAAATCTTTATTTGTTAAAAATTCTTTTTGGTTTAAAATTTTTTTTATGGAAGTTTATATTTTTTGGTTGAAATATCAACTATTAGGTACATTTTTTGTTGAGAATTTATTTTTTTAGGTATACAAATTTCTTTTTTAAGAAAAAAACGAGTGCGCCACTGGAAAGGGGGAAGGGTGTGTCTGTGGGTGGGTGCTGCGGGAAGTCACTCTTCCCTAGAGAAGGGGTATAAACAACGGAGGAGGGGTCCAAATTCACTCTGCCCCCAAAATAGGGATATAAAAACGGGGGGACCCCGGAAAAGGGGAAAGGGGGTGGCTGGAAGCTAAGAGTGGCCGAGGTCACTTTCCCCCATAGAAGGGGTATAAGAACTGTAGGACCCTCGAAAGGGGGAAGTGCGTGGCTAGGGGCTGTTGTCGTTAAAGACTCTCTCCCCAAAGAAGGGGTATAAAAAACGGGGGGATCCCTGGGAAGAGGGAAGGGTGTGGCTGATGTGGTTGGTGTTGCCGAAGTCATTCTTCTTCAGGGAAGGGGTATACAAACGGGGACCCCTAGAAAGGGAGAAGGTTGTGACTGGGGGATGCGTGTCACTAAAGTCACTCTCCCCCAGAGAAATGGTATGAAAACGGCGGGGTGGCTGGACAGGAGGAAGGGTGTGGTTGGAGGGTTGGTGTCCCCAAAGTCTCTCCCCCTGAGAGGATCTTAAAATATTAATTCTTTTTTCCCTTTCTTTTTTCTCTTTCTTTCTTTCTCTTTCTCTCTTGCTTTCCTTCTTTATTATCATTTCTTTTACGCACCTATCGTGAAATAAGATTCCGATCCAGATCGCCTTTCCGTGTTTGAAAAAAAAACGATAAGATCTCCTGGAAATCGATTCGCACTCGAACCACATCGACTCTAGGAGACTGGGCGGCATGACTCGAAGACGCGGCGGATGTATAAGCTATAAGGCAACGAGAGAAAAGCAGGTGGCGAGCTCAGGGAAGCGTACTATGGGGACTAAGGATTCAATTCTTTCCCGGAATGGGAAAGAGAATAAAAGGAAATCAATAGTGGAGGCTGGAAGGTCTCTTCCTTTCCCCCTTGGCTTGGCTGGTTAGACTCGTTGTATTTTCTTCAAAGACTCCAAGACTCTCAATCCCACCTTGGCCAGTAGCTTCTCTTGCTTTACTTGGGATTCACTTCGAATCGGGTCCATTCTAGCTTGACTCTGTTTCTCTTACTCTCTCCGTTTTTCATTGGACCTCCGACAAAGAGTCGACCAACGAGCTGACTCTGCTGAATGGCATGCAGGACTATTATTTACGCCCTTTCGAACTCACCGCATAGAGACACCTATGTATGTTCAAACAAACGGATTCTTTCTTTTTTCATTTTTTGCTTTCTTTATTTTTTGCTCCTTTCGAATGTTTCTTTTCCACTGCTTTGCCAAGGGAAATAGAAATTGAAATATAAATAGAAATAGACAGTACTCCGCGTTTGACCCTTTGAACTTTCAAACAATTCGAATACTTTTTACGTTAAACGGATTTCACATTTAACTTGTAGAAAAGTTCATCTGGCCAAACTTCCAAACATTTTCAACTTCTTTTTAAGGTTTCGTTGCCCCAGGCAGAAATCCTGGATAACGTTCCGAATAGGAGAACCCTCTGATTTCGTGGAAACTACGTATACTTACGTATTTTACTGCGCTGATTACGAAAATCATAGTGAAAATTGGCGACAAGGACGTCTTCATGGTAAAAACCATAAAAACCCGCATAAAAATTATGATTTTTTTCTTATCTCAGTAAATACAGAGACTTTTGAAAAATGTTTCAAACAAAAGTTCTAGCTAGTATGAAAATACATCTTTTTTGTATAATACACTTTTTGCCTTAAACCATTATTTTTTTAGAAAAAGAGGATTTCGTTGGAAAAACAATAAAAACAAGATTCTGTAACGCATTTCCGTAACCAGTCAGTAAATGCGTAGCCCCCGCCCCCACTTAAACCTGGAAAAGTGGACAAGCGTGACTGAACACATTTCCGTAGCCAGTCAGCAAATGCGTACCCCCCGCCCCCCCAACTTAAACCTGGAAAGAGGGACGAGCGTGACTGAACACATTTTCGTAACCAGTCAGCAAATGCGTAGCCCCCCACCCCCACCTAAACCTGGAAAAGGGGACGAGCGTGAGTGAACACATTTCCGTAACCAGTCGGTCAATGCGTAGCCCCCCCCCCACTTAAACCTGGAAAAGGGGACAAGCGTGACCGAACGCATATCTGTAACTGTTTTCTTGTTTTTATTTTTTTTTCAACTCAATCCTCTTTTTCTCGGAAAATAATGGTTTTAGGCAAAAAGTGTACGAAATAAAAAAGATTTATTTCTATACTAGCTAGAACTTTTGTGTGAAACATTTTTCAAAATTCTCCGCATTTACTGAGATGAAGAAAAAAATCATACTTTGATGGGGTTTTTTTATAGTTTTTACCATCGAGACGTCCTTGTCGCCAATTTTCACTATGATTTTCGTATTCAGCGCATCAAAATACGTAAATATACGTGGTTTCAACAAAATCGGAGGCTTCACTTATTCGGAACTGCACCCGAAATCCTTATAGTTTCGGTCGTGTGGCCATCCGTTCGTCCGTCATACTTTTTCCCAGAAGGGAAAATGGGTGGCGGGGAAGTAGGAAACGTGAGGGAAAGTGGTGGAAGAGAAAGTTGGGTAAGTGATGGGGAAATGAAGGGAGTGGAAGTAGGGGAAGTAGGAAGTGAAGGGAAATGTGGGAAGAGAGAGTGATGGTAAATAAGTGAAAGGGGAGTAAGAGAAGTGGGGGAAGTGGAGGAAGTAGGGGGAAAGAAGGAAGAGTAGAGGAAGCGAGGGGTGGGAAAGTAGGGGAAATAGGAGCAGGGGAAGTGATGGGAAATGAGTGGTGAGAAAGTAGGGGAAATGAAAGAGGGACAGTAGGAGAAGTGAGGGAAAGTAAAGGGTGTGGAAAGGAGAGTAGAAGAAGTGATGGGAAGTATTTGGAAGTAAGGGAAGGTGAGGGGGGAAGTAAGGGAAATGAGGGGTGGCGAGACGTGGGTAAGTGAATGGAGGTGAAGTAGGAAGGAGAGGGGAAAGTAGGGGCAGTAGGAACGGGAATGTCTGGAAGCGTGAATATTCAAACCAAAAACTTCAACCAAAAACGTTAATTTTTTATAAGATGATTCAACTTTTAACCAAGTAGTTGAATTGTCAACCAAAAATAAAGATAAATTCTCAACGAAAAAATGTAATATTTGATGTTTCAACCAAAAAATGTTTTCTTTTAGATCAATAAAAGTTGAATTAAACCAAAAAACAACGCAATTCTTTATATTCATTCAAAAAAAAAAAAAATAACGTTATTTTTTTTATTTAAAAAGTCTACCATTATATATTTGGTTCAGAATTCATTTCTATTGGTTAAAAATTCTGCTATTTGGTTCAAAATTTTATCATTTTGTTGAAAAATCATCTTTTTTTGTCGAAAGTTCAACTGTTTTGTTGGAAATTCGTCTCTTTGGGTAGAAAATTTATCCTTTTGGATTAAAAATCTATCTTTTGATAACAAAGTAATCTTTTTTGGATGAAAAATCATCTTTTCTGGTTAAAACTTCATTTTTTATGGTTAAGAGTTAATTCTGTTTGATAGAAAAGTCTACTTTTATCATTTTTATATAATTTTTTTTATTTGAATAGTTTGAAAGGATTTCAAAGACTTTAAAATATTTTAGGGTATTTAAAAAGATTTCAAGGCATTTTCATGAAATTTGAACAATCTTAGGGGATTTCCAATGGGTTTAGTAATTTTAAGGGATTTTAATATTTTGATGGATTTCAAAGAATTTATTCACAAGAAGTGAGGGATTTAGTAGGGTTTCAAAAATTTCAAGAGTTTTTCAAATATTTTTTGCAATTCATTTGGAATTCACTCTGAATTCCTATTAATGTATCCTAAATTCTTTTAAATCCTTTTGAATTCTTCCTTTAAATTCGCTGAAATTTTACTGAAATCAATGGAATTTTTTCGACTTTTTAAATTATTTCCAATACATTTGAATTCTTTTGAATGGTTTTGTAGTTATTAGTCACTTTTTGTTGGAAATTAGTAGGGTGTAGATTTTAAGGAAATATTTTTTTTATTTTGCAGGATTTAAACGAAATTTTAGGAAGAATTCGAATCATTTTGAAAGATGTTTAGAAGGTCTGAAAAAATTTAAAAATTAATTCATAATTTAAAAAAAAATTTAAACAACGTGTAGATGTTTCAAGATTTTGAAATAAAATTTTGAAGCTTTCAAGGATTTTTAAACTCTTTAAAATAAAAATATTTTAACCTCTGATTTAAGAAGTGTTCCGTTTATAACGAAAATGTCGTCGTTCAATTTTTAATATTTTTAGCTCAAAATTGCTTAAAATGATTTGCAGATGAGTTTTTATTACTTCAAATTGGCACATTTTTAGCTTTAGAGTTAGAATTTCTTACTTTCATTGACAGTGAAAAATGTTAGCGAATTGGGAAAAAACCGAGAAATGACCGGGAACTTTTTAACGAAGCTGCAGCAGGGTCAACTGCGCAGAGCGGAGAGTACTCAGCCGCACGCTGTGGAGGGCCACCTCGGCTGTCAGGCAGGCAGGTCATAAATGTGTATAATAGAGTCATTGTTCGTCTTAAATAGGGATTCCTTCCCCAATACGATGTTCCGAAAGCATTTATAGATTTGTGTCCAAGGTCTAGTCAAAACTTTCAGTGTTAGGTCTGAATTTCCAGTGTCACGCTACATGTTGCAATTATTTCCGAATTTTTAGCAACTCAAAAACTACCCCCAAAAAAAGTCAAAATTCCCAAACAAAATTTCAAATGGGCGCCATTTTGTCAATTTTCAATATTTTTGATTCGTTCTAGTCCCCGCTATAGCCATGCTCGTATAATTTAAGAATCTCTTTGATTTTTTTGTTTTGGATGAGCTGGAGCAGCTGAATCATGTCAGCCAAGTGAGGGTGTCGTTTCCAAGACACATTTTTTGAAATGCTATAGCGCCCCCTATTATTTTTTTTAAATTGGTAACCATGTATTTTTTTAGATTAAGATCTGCTTAAAAATATAAAAAGCTTCCATTCAAAAATATTAACAATTGTATTTTTTATGAATTTTTGAAAAACTCCTGAAAAAAGCTCGGTCAAATAGAAATACCCCCTTAAGTGGCCAGCCTTAAATTTTGCCGGATTTCTCACTCCAATGAGCTCTTCTTTCTATCTACTCGCGCTTCAAAGCGTCGTCCATGAATCATCTGCATTCGATAATGCGCAATAACGAGGAAATCCTTTTCCACTCCTGCCGGCGATAAAGCGATCAGCGGCAGGGGATGCTGTTGGATAAAAATATTTTTTTCTTCCGAACGTTTAATCAACATCAGAGCCAGCCAGGTGCTGATGATAAAAGTCCTGGAGTTTATCGTGTTGACATAATGCCAAGTGAAATCGTGGCTGGATTCGGATTGAAGAGATCATTTCAAATTTTTGGGATTTATGAAATTATTGATGTAACTCAGGTTTATAGCGATTTTCTTGTAATGCAGGCTTTTAATTAATTACTGAACCGAAAGAAAATGAATACTGCAATCATAGGAAATATTATTGTCAAAGATTTATAATTTGTAATATTTTGCAGTAAAATCTGAAATACAATTTCCCGGTCGTTTTTCAGTTTTTCCAGGGTGGTCGCAAAATTTCATTTTCGAAATTCCCTGATTTTTCCGTGATCAATTTTTCATTTTCCCTGACCATTATTATTTAAAGACGAGAATCCTAATTTTGTCGCATACTGTAAAAACTAGGGTTCGTTTTAAATTGCAAACTATAAAATTTATTGATTTTGAAAAACAGCATTTTTAATATAGGATCTTTTATAATTTGAGTAAAACAATTTTTAATTCATCATTCCTGAAGGCTGTTTAAAATGGTTCTTACACAAATTTCCTGGCTGTCGCAATTTATTTCCAAAATCCCTGACTACTTCCTGATTCAAAACTTTTAAAATTTTCAATTGATACATTTCAAATTCAGCATTTTAAAGTTCAAGGGTTAAATTTTGAAAAAAATACTTCAATTTTTAACCAAATTTTTTAATTTTCAACGAAATAATTGAATTTTCAACTAAGTAGTTGATTTTTAAACCTACAAAAATTAATTCTCAACCAAAAAGACGAATTTTCAACCAGAAATATTAATTTTCTACCGAAAAAGGCGAATTTTCAACACAATATATGGAATATTCATAATTTCATTAAAAATAGTAATTTTCAATAAAAATAACGAATTTTCTACAAAACAGTCGAATTCTCAATCCGAAAATATAAATTATCAACAAAAAAGTTTCTTTTCAACCAAACAGTTGATTTTTTAACCAGATAATTAAATTTTCAGTTGAAAATTTAATTTTTCCTTTAAAAAAAAAAACAATTTTTCACAAAGGAGTTTAACTAAGTAGTTGTAATTTTCAATCAAAAAAGATGAAGTGTCAACAAAAAATCTAATATTTGATATTTCAAACAAGAAAAATATTAATTTTAATTTAGAAATAATTGCATTTAACCATAAGTATGAATTTTCACCGAAATAGTTAAATTGGAAATCAAGAGTATTAATTTTCTACTGCAAAAGAAGAGTTTTTAACAAAATGCCTGCGTTTTTAACTAAATAGTTGAATTTTGGAATAATAGAGATAAATCTTCAAACCAAAAATGAAAAAGTTAAATTTGCAGTAAAAAAAATTGATTTTCAAACCAAAAAAAAAACAACTTATTTTCAACATAATATTTAGATTTTCAACGAAGGAGGTGAATTTTTAACAAAAATTATAATTCTGCAACCACTAGAATTAATTTTTAACAAAATAGTTCAACTTTTAACTAAAGAGACCAATTTTTTACCAATAAAACGAATTTTCTACAAAAAAGTTGAATTTTTAGCCCGAAAAAATTAATTTTCTAGCAAAAATACGAAGTTTTAACAAAGTAGTTTAATTTTCAACCAAAAAGATGAATTTTTAACTAAAATGATGAATCTTCAACAACAACAAAAAAATACTTTTTAACGAAGTAGTTCAGTTTTTAACCTAAGAGTTTAATTTTCCAACCAAAAAGACGAATTTTCAACAAATAACTTTTTTTTTATTATATTATATATATATATATATATTATATATTATATTATTTTGAAGCAAAAAATTGAAAAGTTACACTTTCAATCAAAGAGATAAACCTTCAATAGAGAAAAAATACATTTTTAACAAAGTGGTTCAACTTTTACCCAAGTAGCTGAATTTTCAATTTAAAAAAAAAATGAGTTGAAAAAATTAATTTTCAACCAAACAGTGGGCTTGTAAACTAAAAAAGATGACATTTTTACCAAAATATATGAATTTTCGAACCAAGAAGATGAATTTTCAAAAAAATAGTTGAATGATGAACCAAAAAATGTTTTAGTTGATTTTTTATTACCAAAACATGCATTTTTAACAAAAAAGTCCATTTTTTCAAAAAATTATGGAATTTATTAACCCAAAAATAATATTTTTCATCGAAACGGTTGAATTTTCAAGAACAAAGATGACTCTCAACCGAAATGTTGAATTTGCAACCATATAATAAATTTTGTACATAACAATATAGTAAAAATATGATAAAAAAAGAAAGTTACTAACAAGAATATTATATTAGGGTGGCCGTAAACTTCATTTTCGAAATTCTCCAACTTTTCTCTGACAATTACTAAATTACACGTTGTTGAATTTTTAACGTTCAACAAATCATGTAATTATTATGATCTGAATCTAAAATTATTCAATTGAAATATTTTTAAATTAAAATTATTTATCCCAAACTCTTTTAGTTTGCAGTTGCACAAGCATTCAAAATTATATTTACCAATTTTTGAATTAGAAAATAAACGACTAAAAATCAAGAAATAAAGAGGAATGAAAACTTTCGAAATAAAATAATTTTAAATTTTGGGTCATTAAAATAAGCTTCTTCTTTCCGAATGAAATTATTTCTCAAGTAGAAAAATCCGTCTTATGTCAGACATAACGCTTTGGATTAAGTACATTGCGTTACCAAAAAAAGCTCAATATTCTCTTCACAAGACATAGTAGACATTTTAGGTCTAATTAAACTAAAAAAAGTGTAAAATGCAAAATTTTGTATACACCCCCAAAAGATGATTTTATGGTCAAAAAACTGTTTTTGCGTTTGAAAATAGAAAAAAACTCCTTCTTAACTTTTTTAATTTTTGCAAGAAGTGAAAAATTACCATTTTTCAATAGTTTAATTGCACTGTTTAAATTGAAATAATTATTTTTGAATCCTTAACCAATAGAGACAAATTATGAAACCAAAAAGAACTCAAAAATATGCATTTTCTACAAAAATAAGTGAATTTTCAACCCAAAAGAGATGATAAGTGAATTTTCAACTAAAAAAGATCCATTTTCAAACAAAAATGAAGCAGCTACACTTTCAGTCAAAATAATTAATTTCCGTTAAAAAAAAAATAATTTTCAACGAAATAGTTACATTTTTAAGCAAGAAAATCAATTTCTAACTGAAATTGTAAAGCGCCAACCAAAAAAATGAACTTTTAACCAAAAAGATTAATTTTTGTATCAAAAAAGATTAATATTTAACCCAATACATGAATTTTCAACCAAAGTTTTAATTTTTAAAGGAATTTTCAACCGAAGAAATTAATGTTGAAACAAAAAGGTCATAAAGGTCATGGTAGTCACGAGAAGATTAATATTCTACCAAAAAAGACTAATTTTCGACAAAATGCAGAAATTTTCAACCAAATAGCTGAATTTTCGACGGAAGATGATAAATGTTAAACCAGTCATGGAATAATTAAATTTTCAGTTAAAAAATTCATTTTCAGCAAAAAGAATTTTGAACAAAATCGTTAAATTTTTTAGCACAGAAATTAATTTTTAACTAAAATAATGAATCTTCAACCAAAAAGATGAATTTTTAACCAAATAGTTCAATTTTCAACTAAACAGATGAATTCTCAACCAAGAAAATTAAATCTCTATAAAAATGATAAGTTTTCGACCGAAAATAGAATAGTTACATTTTCAGTTTAAAAAATCAATTTTCAATAAAAAGAAACGAGTTTTCAAGGAAATGAATTTTCAACCAAAAAGATTAATTTCTAACAAAATACATGAATTTTCAACTAGATTTTTAATTTTTGAAAGAATTTTCTACTTATAGCTACTACTTATAACTGAATTTTTAATTTTCAAAGGAATTTTCTACTTGATAATTAAATTTTCAACCAAAAAAATGAATTTCCAACCAAAAAGATGAATTGGTATGCAAGAAGATTAATGTTCCACCACAAAAGACAAAGTTTTAACAAAGCACTGAAGTTTTCAACGAAATAGCTGGATTTTCAATTGAAGAAGATAAATGTTAAACCATACATGAAGTAGTTAAATTTGTAGTTAAAAAAATTCATTTTCAATAAAAAAAGAATGTTTAACAAAATAGATAAATTTCTCAATAAAAAAATGAACTTGTAACTAAAATAATTAATTTTCAATTAAAATAATGAACCTTCAACCAAACAAATGAATTTTTAACAAAGTAGTTCCGCTTTTAGCTAAGTAGTTGAACTTTGATTCAAGAAAGTTTTGTTTGTTGCAATGAAAATATAAAAAGATGGTTATTTCTCATTTAGTTTAAAAACTAATTTTTAATTGTTCATTAACAATGAAGTTACTTAATTGTGCTAATTGTTTCTTATGTTTGAACTTTAAGAATAAAATTACTAAAATTTACGAAAAAAAATGTATTTTTTTACGTTTTTCAAATGTTACAAAATATTAAAAGTACGATTCAGAATACTAACCAGTTCTTATAAAAATCTCAAAAACTTGAGATATTTTGAGTTTTTAAGGTATTTTAAAAATGTGTATCCTAAATATGTGGTTTATTTTAGAGCAAAGCTGCTTTGTCAGGGGCAATTTATTTCTAGAAAAAAAGTAACGAGGGTTCGTCTTCGGAAAAAGGATTTGCAGCAAGGAAGAAGAATCTTTAGATTTTTTTTCCTCATTTTGTTTGAGTCTTCACTGTTGTCTCAACTATAAGAATTCTCTAGAAAAGCTAAAAAGTTTTTAGGAAACTTTTTCCAGTATACAAATTGCCGAAAGTTTCTTATTTCTCAGACGCTTCGAATTTTCCCTACCTTTTTTTACTTATTGGATATTTGTTAAAGAACAAAAAAAAAAGAATTTTCCATTTTTTTAGTAGAAATTCTAGCTTCAAATCTCCTTAGTATATAGAAAACAGTCGATTAAGTCTGATAATTTTTTAATGCAATTTATTTATCGTATTCAATCCGAATTACCGTTTGGCATAATTCTCATTTTTTAGAGTTACAATTTGCACTAATTTTTATTTTTCTGAATTAATATTTTGCATAATTTTAGTTTGTCCTAATTAAAATTTACCTTAATATTTATGGGACTGAAAAATAAAGTATTCGAAATGGGAAATTCCCAAAATTATAAAATTTCCGACAAAAAATATAACAAATGCCATTTCGGAAAAATTAAAATTATACCTAATGACAATTGCTGAATTTTCAATAATTAAATTTTGAGGAATATAGTTGAATTTTTAACCAAATTCTTGAATTTAAAACCTACAAAGATAAATTCTCAACCGAAGAGACAAATCTACCAAAATAGACAACTTTTTAATAAAAACATGAATTTTCCAACAAATAGTAAAATCAGGGAGAGAATTTTTATTTAAAAGAGATCAATTTTTAACCAGAAATCGAAAAGTTAAATTTTAAGTAAAAAATTAAATTTTTTACAGAAAAATTTTTTCAATATAATAGTCCAATTTTCAACAGAAGAAATGAATTTTCAACTGAAATTAGGAATCTGCAAACACGAAAATTAATTTTTAACAAAGTAGTTCAACTTTTAACCAGAAGTTGAATTTTTCAACCAAAAAGATAAATTTTCAACATATAATGATTTTTCAGTCAAGAGGGAAAAAAAGTTCATCTCCAAATTGTTGAAATTTTAAGTCAAAAAACAAATGCTCTGCAAACTGATTTGGTTTTCAACCCGAAAATATGAATTCTCAAGAAAACAGTTAATTTTCAACTTTTAACCAAAAAAAAAATTTTTTCGACCAAAAATCTAACTTGACAGATTTAAAAAAAAATTTAATTTATTTATATTGTTATGATTTTAAACTGCTTAAGTAACCGTTTTTTGAATATTAAATTTCAAATCTTCTCAATCGATATTTTTATAAACTTCTCAATATTTGCAAACAAACTGTTAACAGGAATTTTATTTACATTTACAGGAACACTGAATTTGTTACCCAAATAATTTCAATCATTATTTCGATTTTGAATTTAATAATATTAAAATATTCGCTAACAAAAAAATATTCATCAAAGCCCTATCATTGAGTCCATATTCATAAATAAATTTTTTAATATTTCTGTTAATTTACAGACTGAAATTTCAAACATCAATCAAATTTATCAAAATATTATAAAATAATGTCATCCTTGTTAGTTATATTTTTTTTCTACAATTTGCGCTTCCTCATTTCTTGGATATGAGTGCAACTGTTTGTTTGAAAATTTAATAATTTTGTTAAAAAGTCATCCTTTTTGGTCCAAAAATCTACTGTTCTGTTGACTATTCAACTATTACTTAGAAAATTTACCTTTTAAAAAAAATCACATTTTATGTTGAAAAATCAATTTAAATATTTTTTGGATAAAAATTCAACAATATATATATATATATACCATTAAACCATTTCCCTTTCAGGGTAGGCGTGACACTACCCGATTCGGGTAGTGTTTCTAGGTTTTTCTTGTAGTTATAAATAACTACAAGTGTGGGCTCACCACACCCACGATGTGCCAACAGCACTCATGTCAGTATTCTTGAATGGTCACCCATCCAAGTACTAACCGTGTCCAACGCTGCTTAACTTCAGTGATCTGACGAGAACTGGGTTTTTCAGCGTGGTATGGCCGTTGGCCATAAAATGTATTAATATTATAGGTCAATTTTCAAATATTTGTCTTTTTAATTTAAAAAATCACCTGTTTTAGTAGAAATTTAATCTTTCTTGGATGAAAATGCAACCGTTTGATTGAAAATTCAATAATTTTATTAAAAAGCCATCATTTTTGGTTGAAAATTCAATTATTTCGTAGAAAATTTACCTTTTGAGAAAAATTCACATTTCATGTTGAAAAATCAATTTAAATATTTTTTGGATAAAAATTCAACTATTTTTTTTTAAATTTGTCTTTTTGATTACAAAAATCATCTGTTTTAGTAGAAATTTAATTTTTCTTGGATGAAAATGCAACTGTTTGATTGAAAATTCAATAATTTTATTAAAAAATTATCATTTTTGGTTGAAAATTCAACTATTTCGTAGAAAATTTACCTTCTAAGAAAATTCACATTTCGTGTTGAAAAATCAATTTAAATATTTTTTGAATAAAAATTCAACTTTTTTTTATTTGTCTTTTTGATTACAAAAATCATCTGCTTTAGTAGAAATTTAATTTTTCTTCGATGAAAATGCAACTGTTTGATTGAAAATTCAATAATTTTGTTAAAAAGTCATCCTCTTTGGTTGAAAATTCAACTGTTTTGTTGAAAATTCGTCATTTTGGGTTAGAAAAAAAAACCTTCGTAGAAAATTTACTTCTTATTTGAAACTCATGTATTGACGTTGAAAAGTCAAACTGAAGTCTTTTTTAGATGAAAATTCAAATCTTTTTTTTTTTTTTT
>CAKNYM010052097.1:318639-348406 GCA_932195095.1 Andricus curvator
CTTTCTTCAATCTCATAATTCAAAGTTGTTGCAAGAACAGAAAAGATACCTTGATTCGAGGAAAATCGATTGACCTATAATATTAATACATTTTATTGAAGAGTAAGGAAGCTATGGTAATGCATAATATTTGAAAATACGGTTTTTATAGTAGAACTTTTTTCTTCAACATAATTCAAAGTTGGTGCAAGGATATAAAAGATTCCTTGATTCGAAACGAATCGATTGACCTATAATATTAATACATTTTATTAAAGAGTAGGGATGCTATGGTAATCCATAATATTTGAAAATATGGTTTTTATAGTAAAACTTTTTTCACTAACATAATTCAAAATTGATACAAGAACGGAAAAGATTCCTTGATTCGAGTAAAATCGATTGACCTATAATATTGATACATTTTATTGAAGAGTAAGGACGCTATGATAATGCATAATATTTGAAAATACGGGTTTTTATAGTAAAACTTTTTTTTCAACATAATTCAAAGTTGATGCAAGAATATAAAAGATTCCTTGATTCGAAACGAATCGATTGACCTATAATATTAATACATTGTATTAAAGCGTAGCGAAGTTATTTTAATTTATATATTTTAAACATCGGTTTTTTATAGTAAAACTTTTTTCAATCTCATAATTAAAAGTTGATGCAAGACCAGAAAAGATGTATTGATTCGAGGCGAATCGATTGACCTATAATATCAATACATTTCCCTGAAGAGTACGGAAGCTATGGTACTACATAATATTTGAAAATACGTTTTTTTATAGTAAAACTTTTTTCTTCAACATAATTCAAAGTTGATGCAAGAATATAAAAGATTCCGTAATTCGAAACAAATCGATTGACCTATTATATTAATACATTTTATTAAAGAGTAGCGAAGTTATGGTAATTTATATATTTTGAAAATCTGTTTTTTATAGTAGAACTTTTTTCATTAACATAATTCAAAGTTGATGCAGGAACAGAAAATATGGGTTGATTTTAGACGAATCGATTGACCTATAATATTAATACACTTTATCAAAGCGTAGGGAAGTTATGGTAATTTATATATTTTGAAAATCGGTTGTTTATAGTAAAAGTTTTTTCATTAATATAATTCAAAGTTGATGCTAGAATATAAAAGATTCCTCGGTTCGAGACGAATCGATTGACCTACAATATTAATACATTTTATTGAAGAGTAGGGAAGTGATGGTAATTTATATATTTTGAAAATCGGTTTTTAATAGTAAAACTTTTTTCATTAACATAATTAAAAGTTGATGCAAGAATATAAAAGATTTCTTGGTCCGACACGAATAGATTGACCTATAATATTAATCCATTGTATTGAAGAGTAAGGATGCTATGGTAATCCATAATATTTGAAAATATGGTTTTTTATAGTAAAACTTTTTTCTTCAACATAATTCAAAGTGGATGCAACAATATAAAAAATTCCTTGATTCGAAACGAATCGATTGACCTATAATATTAATACATTTTATCAAAGCGTAGGGAAGTTATGGTAACTTCTATATTTTGAAAATCGGTTTTTTTTATAGTAAACTTTTTTCACTAACATAATTCAAAATTGATGCAAGAACGGAAAAGATTCCTTGATTCGAGTAAAATCGATTGACCTATAATATTGATACATTTTATTGAAGAGTAAGGACGCTATGATAATGCATAATATTTGAAAATACGGGTTTTTATAGTAAAACTTTTTACTTCAACATAATTCAAAGTTGATGCAAGAATATAAAAGATTCCTTGATTCGAAACGAATCGATTGACCTATAATATTAATACATTGTATTAAAGCGCAGCGAAGTTATTTTAATTTATATATTTTGAAAATCGGTTGACCTATAATATCAATACATTTCCCTGAAGAGTACGGAAGCTATGGTAATGCATAATATTTGAAAATACGTTTTTTTATAGTAAAACTTTTTTCTTCAACATAATTCAAAGTTGATGCAAGAGTATAAACGATTCCGTAATTCGAAACGAATCGATTGACCTATAATATTAATACATTTTATGGCCAACGGCCATACCACGCTGAAAACCCCAGTTCTCGTCAGATCACTGAAGTTAAGCAGCGTTGGACGCGGTTAGTACTTGGATGGGTGACCATTCAAGAATACTGACATGAGTGCTGTTGGCACGTAGGGAAGTTATGGTAATTTATATATTTTGAAAATCGGTTGTTTATAGTAAAACTTTTTTCTTCAACATAATTCAAAGTTGATGCAAGAATATAAAAGATTCCTCGGTTCGAGACGAATCGATTGACCTACAATATTAATACATTTTATTAAATAGTAGGGAAGTTATGGTAATTTATATATTTTTAAAATCGTTTTTTATGTTAAAAATTTTCTGATTCTCATAATTTAAAGTTGATGCGAGAATAGAAAAGTTGTGTTGATTCGAAACGAATCGATTGACCTATAACATTGATACATTTTATTGAGAAGGAAGGAAGCTATGGTAATGCATCATATTTGAAAACACGATTTTTTATAGTAAAACTTTTCTCACTAACATAATTCAAAATTGATGCAAGAATGGAAAAGATTCCTTGATTCGAGGAAAATCGATTGATCTATAATATTAATACACTTTATTGAAGATTAAGGAAGTCATGCTCATTTATAATATTTGAGTCATCTGTTTCAAACAGAAAAACTTTTTCCATGTACATAATTCAAAGTTGACGCATGAATAGAAAAAACGTTTTTTTTCATAAATTTTCAAATAGAGTAATTCTGACAATTTTTGTGAAGATATCATAAAGCTGGGAAGGGGATAGGGTGCGACAGAACTTTTCCCTTCCCCTTTTCAGCTCGAAAAATCATCATTTCTAATACAAAATTTGATTTGTCTGATTTGTCTTTGTGTTAAAAAATTTTTTTGCATTATTTTGTAGTTTTGCATTTTTTGTACATTTCTATTTTTATTTTTAAATTGATCAAAATGAAGACTTTGGTATGTCTATTATTCAAAAAAATGACTAATGCTTCCTCTATAAGGAAGAAAATGCATTTGCTAACGGGAAGCAAAGTGCTCTATTTTTACAGAAATCTACAAATAAATACAATAAATTACAACCAAAATTACGGGAAAGTACAATGTTTTTCCATTAACGAGACGAATTTTGTATTTTTTTGTACGTTGTTGTATTTCATCGTAGGTTTAATTTTCTACAATAATTTACAACTACAAGATTCTACAGGATTTTACATGTTTTGCAGTCAAAAAGTTGTTCTTTTTCGGCCTAGGATAACAAATATTTAGAATACTGCAATGAGATAATTTCAAAATAAGCTGTATACATTATCGCTATTACAAAAAAAACTTCTATGTTCAAACTTTAAAGGAATGGTACAATTTCAAAAGACAATAATAAATAATCGTTATTAAAAAACAAAAAACCTTACGTTTGATTTTTTTTTCAAAAATATAGCAATCGATTGGACACCATATATGTCATTTGGAATAATGTCATTGCAATGTTCTCAATATTTGTCATCCTAGGGCGAAAAAGAACAACTTTTTGACTGCAACTAAAATTGAACAATTGAGAAAGAATTGATCACGGTCATGGAAATTAAAAGATTCAAACTCTTGAAGATAAAAGCTTTTTCGTTTGAAGTTATAAAAACTGAACCGCAAATTAATACACTGAAGTGGGATACTTTTGAATTTTAAACTTTTTAAATTGAAGCTTAAAAAATTGTTAATTCAAACCTTCAATAATTTTCGCGTATAAAATTAAAGCTTTTGAAACTTTTCAATTGAATTTTTTTAAATTAATTTTTAGTCATAAATTTTCAAAATTATGTAATTTCAAGCAATTTTTAGCTAAAAAAATTAATTTATACGTTAAAATTTGTTTTGAAATCTTTATGAATATTCTCTTAAAAATTTGTTTTAAAAAAATCATTAAAAAATTTTCCAGAAATCTAATAATAATTGTATTATCTCGGAAGTCGAATATTTCCTAACATTTTTGGAAAATCCTGCGAAAGTAAAAAAATCACCTTAAAATCATCCTGATTCTGTTTTGAAATTTTTGGAAGACTCATTAAATATTCTTTTTAAATTAATTTCAAAAGAAAATAATTCTTAGTTTTTCTAGGAATTTTGATACAAATTTTTTATTCATTTAAAACCTTTAAAACGGCTTAAAAAGGCTTAAAAATTTTGTGTTCGACATTTTCAAAAATCTACATTGTGTTTTAAATGTTTTGAAAAATCGTTTCACGTTTAAATTATTTTCAAATCTTTTAAAAAACTTCTAAATATTTGTTAAGCTTACTCGATTATTTTCCAAATTGATCATTGCTCCACTGTCATTTATTATTTAAAAAAAAATTTTATCTTTTCAAATATTCTCTTAAAATTCATTTTTCAAAAAAAAAATAATTTTAAATTTTCCCAGCCAACTTAAGATTTTTTTTATTTCCTTAAAACCTTTAAACATCCTTAAAAAGCTTAACAATTGTATTTCGAAATCTACAAAAATCTAAATTTAATTTTTTATTTTTCGAAATCTTTTCCAGTTTTAAATTAAGTTTGGACCTTCTCAAAACTGGTAAATATCTCTTGAACTAACTCGAATTTTCTTCAAATTGATAATTGTACAATTTTTATTTTCGCATCAAAATTCAATTATTAAGAGAAAAGGATTGGGAGGAGTTAGGGTCGGAAAATAAAAGATTAGTTACAGGATTGGAGAAATACTTATATGGGAAAAAGTTGAATTTAAATGTAGAAAAGACAAAGATAATGAGGCTTAGAAAAAGAGGGAGAAGAAAGAAAGAATGAACGGGGAGATGGAAGGGAATAAAATTAGACGAAGTAAAAGAGTTCAAGTATTTGGGATATACCTTGCGAACAAATGTAGATCATAGAGCTCATATAAGAGAAAGGATGAAAAAGCGGCAGGGATAATGGAACAGATATGGGTAATATAAAAAAGAAGGTTACAAAAATTGGAGATGGAGAAGGTGGTGATTTGATACGCTTTTATGGCTGGTATTAGACTATGGGGCAGTAATGTGGGTATGGAATGAAAGGAAAGAGATTGAGGGATTACAAGAAAGGTATATAAGGTGGACCCTAGAGGAAAGAGGGCATTGTAGTTTGTGACGAAGCTAAGGGTGGTAAAGGGAGGGAGTAAGCGAAAAAGTATTTGAAGGGGGTAGAAGAAAGGAGCGGTAGGGCGATATAATTAACGAGATGGGACGGAATAACATTAGAAGAAGTAAAAGATTTTAAGTATTTGGGATATACCTTGCACACAAATGTAGATCATAGAGCTCATATAAGAAAAAGGATAAAAAAGCGGCAGGGATAATGAAACAGATATGGGAAATATCAAAAAGAAGGTTAAAAAAATTGGGGATGGAGAAGGTGGTGATTTGATACGCTGATATGGCCGGTATTAGACTATGGAACAGAGATGTGGGCATGGAATGAAAGGAAAGAGATTGAGGGGTTACAAGAAAGGTATATAAGGTGGACCCTAGAGGAAAGAGGGCATTGTAGTTTGTGACGAAGCTAAGGGTGGTAAAGGGAGGGAGTAAGCGAAAAAGTATTTGAAGGGGGTAGAAGAAAGGAGCGGTAGGGCGATATAATTAACGAGATGGGACGGAATAACATTAGAAAAAGTAAAAGATTTTAAGTATTTGGGATATACCTTGCAAACAAATGTAGATCATAGAGCTCATATAAGAAAAAGGATAAAAAAGCGGCAGAGATAATGAAACAGATATGGGAAATATCGAAAAGAAGGTTAAAAAAATTGGGGATGGAGAAGGTGGTGATTTGATACGCTGATATGGCCGGTATTAGACTATGGAACAGAGATGTGGACATGGAATGAAAGGAAAGAGATTGAGGGGCTACAATAAAGGTGTATAAAGTGGACCCTAGAGGAAGGAGGTCATTTTAGTTTGTAACAAAGTTAAGGGTGGTAAAGGGAGGGAAGTAAGCGAAAAATTGTTTGAAGGGGATAGAAGAAAGGAGCGGCAGGGCGATAGAATTAACGAGGTGGGAAGAAGAAAGGAGGGAGTTCATTAATGCTAGAGATATAGGAGAGGGGACTGGAGTAAACTATGAATAATTGGAGAAAAGGGAGAGGGAAAGACAATCAATAGAAAGGTGAGGGATGATTGAGGAATCAAAATATAATAAATGGTATAAGATGATGAAAAAGAAAGAAGTAGCAAAGAAAGAGAATAGAAAGTGCAGTATGGGAAGGTTGTAGAAGAAGAATGGAAGATGAAAGAAGCTGGCAAGAGGGTGTGGAAAGGATGTTAGGGGAGGATAGATTGGGTAAGGAGTGGATGAAAGAGTTGGAGGAGGGGGAAATTGAATCTAAGTCTGGAGAGTTTTCGTCCAATTTTGGGAGAGATTAACCCATAAAATCAGATGACCTCTTGAAAATCAATTCTATTTCATTTAGGTTTTTTTTAGTCGTAAAAAACTCTCTAAATGTAAACCGCAAGTTGTTTGAGAGTTGGAAACAAGCCGGGATATCGTTTTCAATAAATTGCATTTTACTCCCTCTCGCGAGTTTTACAGCCAGTCGATTCGAACGGATTCTCTTAAATCCGGTCTAAAGTTGTGCGAGGCAGGGAAATGGGTTTAATTTGTAAAAGCTAATTTACGAAAGTTTTAGCGCAGATAGTATTGGTACAGACTTAGTCGCCTCGCAAATTATGCTTCGATTGCCTAGCAATCGAGAAGATGTAGATTCAAGTGCAAAGAAGTTCTGGGGATTCAAACAGGAAAGCCTCGAGGCGATAGAAAAGAAGATCTCAATCTCTCTTAAATTTCAACCCCCAGTTACATGAAATTTAAATTTCGAAATTAAATTAGTATTACAGTTTGCAAAGTAAATTCCAATTAGAGATATTTCAAATTCACCCAGAAAGTATGAATTCGAATTCGGTAGTCTTTGAAACAATAGTTAGGGACGGTCTTGATTTGAAATATTGGTTCGAACAATCTTAAGCTTTTCTTTTCAATATTGCCATCACAGTGAATGAAAAAATATAAAAATCATTAAGTTTGAAGGCAAAAAAAAAGAATGTACAAAAATATAGCGATTTATAGGCCAATATAAGAAAACTGAAATTTTTCTTCCATCCGGAAATTCAAAATTTTTTAGGACACTCTTTGTTGGTCCTAGGAAGTTGTAAATCCCCAGATGTGGGACCCGGAATTAGGTAAATATATAGAAACACTTTTAGTAAGAAAAAAATTAATTCCCAAAGTTCAATTGTTTTTAAGTCAATTTCTTATCAGAAAATTGAACTATTCCAGTTGGAGATTCATCATTTTAGTTGACAATTCATCTCTGAGGTTAAAAAACCAACTGTTTTTGATTGAAAGTTACTTCTCCTTAGTTGAAAAGTCTATCTTCATAAATTTATTGTTCAGTTGAAAATTCTAATGTTTTGTAAAAAAATCGCTATTTGTCTTGAAAATTCAATTACTCAATTATTAGTATCAATTATGTTTGGTTGAAAAGCCTACTATTATATTTTTGGCTAAAAATTCATCTGTTCTTTGAGAAAAATTTTTTCATTTAGTTCAAATTTTCATTATTTTGCTGAAAATACAACAATTTTTTCAGAAGGTCATTCGCTCTGGCTGAATTTTTTTTTTAATTCAAATCTTTTTTTTTTTAATTCGTTTTTTTTTGTTGAAAATTAATTTTTTAACTGAAACTTCAACTATTCCATGTTTGGTAGAAAAAAATTTGTTTAGTTGAAAATTCAACTCTTTTGGTAGAAAATTCAACTATTAGGTCGAAAATTAAATTTTTAGTTAAAAATTTATTTTTTTGTTTGAAAATTTAAATATTTTGTTAAAAAATCGTTTTTTTATTGAAAATTAATTTTTATTAACTGAGCATTCAACTATTCCATTTTTGATTTAAAATGTATCTTTTTTAGTTGAAACTTCAACTCTTTTGGTAGAAAATTCAACTATTTGGTCTTAAATTAAATTTTTGGTTGAAAATTCATTTTTTTTTTAATTTAAATATTTTGTTAAAAATTCGTTTTTATATTGATAATTAATTTTTATTAACTGAACATTTAACTATTCCATTTTTGATTGAAAATGTATCTTTTTTTGTTACAATTTAAACTATTTGTTTTAAGATTTATCATTTTAGTTTGCAAATTCAACTATTTGACAGAAATTAAATTTTTTTTTAACTGAAAATTTAAGAATTCCAGTTTAAAATTCATCATTTTACTTGAAAATTCATCTCTTTTTCTAGAAATTTTATCTCTTTGATTAAAAATCGTCTTTCTTGGTAGAATATAGCTTTTTTATGCTCAATGCAACTGGTTTGGTTAAAAATTAATCTTTTTTTGTTTATAATTCAACTATTTTGTTGAAAATTCGTCTTTTTTGGTTTGATTCAACTGTTTTTCAATTAAAGTTTTAAATAATTTATCTTTAAAATATCAACTATCACATTTTTTCAGATTTCATCTTTTTTGCTTGAAAATTACAACTGATTACTAGAAGTCCTTTTGTTGAAAATCCTTTTTTTTTTTTTGGGGGGGGGGTAAAAATTCTTTTTTTTTAGACTGTAAAAACTGTTTGGTTAAGAATTCAACTGTTTGGCTGTTAATTAACTTTTTTGTCACTAGTTCGTATTTTCGGGTTAAAAATTTAACTGTTTTGTAAAGAATTCGTTATTTTTATTAAAAATTAATATTTTTAATGAAAATTTTACTATTCCATTTTTGGTTAAAAATTCATACTTTTGTTTGAAAATTTTAATACTTTGTTACAAATGTTATTATTTTGTTGAAAATACTACAATTATTTTTCTAGATGGTACAAATCAAAATTTTCAAGGAATCTGTATTATCATTAGAGAAAAACAGAAAATATTCAACGTCTTTTCAGACTAGATGGAGCTATGAAAGAAAAATTATTTCAAATAATTTTTTTCTGAAAAAAAGATCTTCTCCTTTTGCTCCGCTAGGAATCGAACCACAGAACTACTGATTTCCGGTCAGGTGCTCGCGTTAAGCTACTAGAGAGAGTGTATTTCTGGAAAAGGAGGAAGAAGAAGGAAAGGAGAAGATCTTTTTTCGGAAACAAATTATTTAAAATAATTTTTCTTTCATAGCTCCATTCAGTCCGAAAAGACGTTAAATATTTTATGCTATTCTCTAATGAAAAATCAGGTTCCTTGAAAATTTCGATTTGTTTCATCTAGCAAAATAATGCGTGTATTTCTGAAAAAAGTTTCTTCTCTCGATCTTTCTAGTAGCTTAATGGGAAAGCACCTGGCCGGAAATCAGTAGTTCTGTGGTTCGATTCCCAGCGGAGCGAAAGGAGAAGATCTTTTTCCAGAAAAAAATTGTTTAAAATCATTTTTCTTTCATAGCTCCATCTGGTCTGAAAAGACGTTACATATTTTCTGTTATTCTCTAATGATAATATAGATTCCTTCAAAACTCTATATGTGTCAATCAATTTAATTTAGAAATAATTTTTTTGATTGTATTTGTGATTTTAGTTAACGATGATCTACTGTAGGGTCGTCTCCCCTATAACAACTGCACGCGACACATATGAATGAAGTTTTGTAAAAATTAATTTTGGATTCGCCAAAGTGGATCATTTTAATCCAAGTTTTTTTTTATCTTTTCAACTTTTTCCCACTTTTTGAACTCGATCCCGTTAAGTGAAAACTTGTCTCTTTAACCAACCTGATATTGGAAAATATCGGGTAAGGCTAGAAAGTAGGTTAGGGGTGTCAGTTTAGATTCTCTCTCTCTCTCTCTCTCTCTCTTTCTCTCTGATATCGAGAGCGCAGGGATTTCCGAATGAAATAGATCCTCGCTAGAGATAGTAGTATATATTCCACGGGACACTGTTTCACTACAACTAAATCCAGTAATCCTAGAATGTTCGAATTTCAAAACATTCATCCCAGAATCTAGATTCTAGGACACACCTGCTAATCTGTTTTGACCTTTCTGAGTGCATCTGGCTCTTTCTCTGATCCTCTAAATCAGCGATTCTTAAACTATTTCCGGAGACAGGGTCGCCTGCCGCGGCAAGTGGATGCCACCGTAGCTGCGGCAGTCGAGACAGACACCCCGATGCGAGTAACTCTCCTTTCACGATGTTCAAAATAACCTGTACGTCACAATTATTCACCGATTTCCAATTCTTTTTTCTCAAAAGATTCAGCACTAAATTCTCCAGAAATCTGTCGAGGCCAATTTTTGAATTTTTGTTTGTTTAAATTTTTATAGAGCTGCAAATAGCGAAAAAAATGTTGATTTTTTGCATTTTTCTATTTATTTCTCTGTGACAATTTTTCTTAGTGGCGTCAGTCTTCAGGTTTGATGCACAAGGTTCGGTGGAAGAAAAACAATTTGTTGACATGTCAAGGTATTTGTTATAAACAAATATTTGCAACAAATAGCCAGTAAGATGGATTATGTTTTTGTGAAGTATATTTATGCATCAAAATCGCTCGTTCAGAGCAACGAGGTGAAATTTGATCATGAAAATGTGGTATTTGAAATCATTTGTTAACTTCATCAACAAACAATATAAACAAATGCATGATTTGAACAGTTTTAGGTAGAAACAAACCGAATTTTCTTCCGATTGTCTTCGAATCTCGTTGCCTGTGATGCACATTGATGTATTCTTGTCATCTGATATAATTTGTTAAATTTATCAACAGTTATTAAAAACAAATGCATGATTTGAATAGTTTCAGGCAGAAACCAACAGGATTTTCTTCTGATTGTTTTCGAATCTCATTGCCTGTGATGCACATTGATGTATTTTTACCTCAGATATTTTTGTCTTGATATAATTTGTTAAATTCATCAACAATTAATATAAACAACTGCATGATTTGAACAGTTTTAGACAGAAACGAACCAAATTTTCTCCTGATTGTCTTCAAGTCTCATTGCCTGCGAAATACATCAATGTGCATCACAGTCAATGAGATTCGAAGACAATCAGAAGAAAATTCGGTTCGTTTCTGCCTAAAACTGATGAAATCATGCATTTGCTAATAATAATTGTTGATAAATTCAACAAATCATATCGAGGCAAAAATATCTAAGGCAAAAATACATCAATGTGCATTACAGGTAATGAGATTCCAAAACAATCAAAAGAAAATTCGGTTTGTTTCTGCCTAAAACTGTTCAAATCGTGCATTTGTTTATATAATTTGTTGATAAAGTTAACAAATGATATCGGATACCACATTTTCATGATTACATTTCACCTTAGTTCTCTGAACAAGCGATTTAGATGCATAAATATACTTCACAAAAATATAATCCATTATACTGGCGATTTGTTGCAAATATTTGTTTATAACAAATAACTTGATATGTCAACCAATTTTTTTACTTCCACCGACCCTTGTGCATCAAACCTGAGGCCTGATGCCACTGAGAAAAATTTTCACGAAGAATTAAAAAGAAAAATTCAAAAAATCAACATTTTTTTCGCTATTGGCAGCTCTATCAAAAGTTAAACAAACAAAAATTAAAAAAGCGGCCTCGACAGATTTTTTGAGAATTTAATGCTGAATTTTTTGAAGAAAAAAAAAATGAAAATCGATGAAGAATTATGACCTACAGGTTATTTTGAACATCGTTTTTTCATTTCGCTCCACTGTGCGTAGCTGCGGCAGTCGAGACAGACAACCCGATGCGAGTATAAGGCTACTCTTCTTCAGGGGTTTTCCATAAACTACGTTACAAATTTTCGGCTATTTTTGAGCCTCCCCGCTCTCGAAAAGTAACGTAGCCTGATATTCTCTCAAAACAGGGAAAAGAGAAAATAATAGGGGAATAAAATCTTTTCAATAAAATTATAGTAATTACCACATTGCATTCAATATGGAACACTTTAAATTTCTAAAATTTGGAGATTTTCTACCAAAGATATGAATTTGTAATCAACAAAATTTGTAAAATGTGTACAAATTTGTAATTTGTAATTTGTAGTAATATAATTTGTAAGTTTATGTTTTTAAAATTTCCTTCCGAAAAGTTAATTTTTTATCAAATAGACGATTTTTTTCTGAGGACAGTTAAGTTTTCTACAAAAAAGTTTATTTTGAATAAAAAAAGATGACTTTTCCATCATAAAAGGTGAATTTTTCATTCCAAAGGACGAATCCTTAACAAAACAGTTGAATTTTCAACCAAAAAGGACAACTTTCTCAAAGTACTTGAATTTTCAACCCAAAAAGATGCATTTTCAACCAAATGTTCGAATCTTCCAAAAAAAAGATTAAAATACTCGCTAAAAGACGAATTTTCAATAAGTTGAATTAAACGAAAACAAAAACGAATTTTTAACAATATAGTTGAATTCTCAACCAAAAAGAAGAATTTGCAACCAAGAAAGATGACTTTTCTTCCGGAAAACCAATTTTGAACCAGTTGAATTCCACAAAAACAAAAACAAATTTTTAACAAAATACTCGATTTCTCAACCACTGAAATGCATTTTCCACAAACAAAAATAATTTTCTAACTCAAAAGACGAATGTTCATTTTAAAGAAAAAATTTGCTAACAAATAGTTGAATTTTCAAGTTATAAAGAATAAATCCCATTAAAAATTAAATAGTTAAATTTTCAGATGAAAAGTTTAGTTTTTTTAACCATAAAGACGGATTTTTCCACTAAGAAGATTAATGTTCTACCAAAAAGGATGAGTTTTCAACAATTTTTGTTTAATTTTGAAGGGAAAAAAGCGACTCATCTACAAAACAGTTTCTGCAAAATTTTCTTCTTTGGTCACAAATTCTATTCTTTGTTAGAAAATTTCATTATTTTGTTGAAGTTCAACTATCTTGTTAAAAACTCCTATTTTTGTTCGAAAATTTAACTATTTTGTTGAACATTCGTCTTTTTCGATAGAATATTCGTTCTTTTGGTTTGAAAATCTATCTGTTTTTAGAGAAGTCATCTTTTTTGGTTGAAAATTAACCTTTTGTGGTATAAAGATAATCTTTTTTTAAATAGAAAACTCGACGACTACATTTTTGATCCAGAATTTGTTTCTTTTGGTTGAAAATTCAATTATTTGGTTTAAAAATCAAATATTTTCTTACAAAGTCATCTTTTACGATTAAAAGTTATTTCTTTTTATCTGAAAATTCTACAATTACATTTTGGGTCAGAATTTATTTCTTTTGTTTAAAAATGCTACTATTTGGTTGAAAACTAATCTTTTATGGTTCAAAGTTAAGTTTTGAAAATTAAAAACTATAATATCATATTTTTGGTCCACAATTCTTTTGGTTAAAAATATAGTTATTTGGTGTAAAATTTAATTATTTTGCTGAAAAACAACTATTTTCCACTTTTTTACTTAAAAATCAAAATTGTAGGGTGGTGAGTCTGCCGCACCCCATAAAATAAAAAGAAAAGTTGGGAAAACACTGCTGTAAATTGACAACCCTGTTTTTTTTCTTTTATAGGAACGGACACATGCTCACGCACCGGAACAAGAAGCCCTACGAGTGCAAGGCAGAAGGATGTGGAAAGTCATATTGTGATGCCAGGAGTTTGAGAAGACACACGGAAAATCACCATGCTGGAAGCAAAGTCAATGAGAGTATTAGTCCTAGTAGCCCTACAACTGGGCCCCATACGCCTAATACCCCAACAAGTAATCCCGGCACTCCAAGTACACCTGGGGCTCCAACTAGTCAAAATGGCCATGGCCATACCGCACTTAAGCAGCTTCTAAATGCTGAGCCCACCCCATCACAGCAGCACAAGGTCAGCATTTTTTTACTTCTCATTTCTCCACTGGCGTATTTCCTAGCCCATAAAGTTGGGCAAACACTATCAAAGAATCTCGTCTACAACTTGTGCATCTTAATTTAAAAAGTTTTATGAGACTTAAATGAAAAAGCTTTTCCCGCGAAGCGGAATGTGGACTTACTTCCTGGGTCAGAATGATTACTCTTTCTCTCCTCGAAAAATAGGAAAAAATTAGTGCATGTGTGCTAAACTACGACTCAAGACAGATTTCTTTGTTCACTTTACCCTCTATATCGAAGTTTTTGATGTTTAAAAGTCAAGTATTTACCCTCCATACTACGGTCTAAGATGTTTTAGCATAGAGGCTTTACCCTCCATATTGCGGTCTAAGACGTTTACAGATCTAGGCCTTACTCTCGATAACGTGGTCTAATATGTTTTTTAAACGAGGCTTTACCATCCATATCGCGTTTCAAGATCATCATCAAGCGTTGATGTTAAGAGATTTAGATAATTTAAATACGTTTTGTTTATATAGATATCTGATTATTAGGAAATTACTTTTAAGTTTTTACACTGAAGCTTTACGCTCCATATCACAATCCATGACTTTTTATAATCAAGGATTTACCCTCCATATCTCTGTCTAAGACGTTTTAATGTTTTAATAATTTACCCTTCATATCGCGGTATCAGATATTTTTACATGAATCTTCTATATTGAAGGACTTAGGTAATTTGAATACATTTCCTTCATTAGATGTTGATAATCGATTAATTTTACTAACTAGTTTAAAAAATCAATTATTAATTAGATCGGATGATATAATTTATTTATGTCCCATTCCTTCAGTGGGAATTTAAATTGATAGAATTCCAGGACGTATGAATTAATTACCCTCCATATCACGCTTTAAGATGTCTTCACATTAAGGCTTTACCCTCCATATCGTGGTCTAAGACGATTACTGATCAAGGCCTTCACCTCCATATCGCGTTTTAAGATGTTTTAATGTTTTTATCATTTACCCTTCGACTTAGATAATTGAAATATATTTCGTTTATTAGATGCTGATAATCGACTAATTACAGCAATAAATTTACGAAATCAACTATTAATTTCATCGGATGATGTAATTTATTCATTTACCATTCCTTCTATGGAAATGAAAATTGATTGAATCCCAGGACGTAATAATCAGTTACCCTCCATATCGTGGTCTAAGATGTTTTAACATCAAGTATTTACCCTCCATATCGCAGTATAAAATGTTTTCACATCATTCCTATATATTCAGAGATTTAGATAATCTGAATACATTTTTTTCACCCCCCCCCCCCCCCCATATAACAGTCTAAGATGTTTTCACATCAAGTGTTTACTCTCCATATCACGGTCTTAAATGTCTTTACATCAATTCTTTACCCTCCATATCGTGGTCTAAAAAGTTTTTATATTATTCTTTTGTATCAGGAAATTAAGATAATTTAAATACATTTCGTTCATTAGAAATGGATTATCGATTGATTTCATTAATAAATTGATAAATTTAATTATTCATAATATCCGACTATGTAATCTTCTGATTTACCATTTCTTCTATGGAAACTAAAATTGATGGAATTCCAGGACGTATTAATTAGTTACCATCCATATTACGGTCTAAGGCATTTTCACGTTAAGGTTTTACCCTCCATATCGCGGTCAAGATTTTTTTAACATAAATCTTTTATATTAAGATATTTAGATAATTTAAATACATTTCTTTTATTAGATGTTGGTTATTGATTACCCTCACCAATAAATTTACTCGGTCTAAGACATTTCACATTAGAGCTTTACTCTCCATATCACGGTCTAATATTTTTACGGATCAAGCCTTTACCCTCCATATCACGGTCTAAATATGTTTACGGATCAAGCCTTTACCCTCCATATTGCGGTCTAACATGTTTATAGATGAAGTATTTACCCTCTATATCGCAGTCTAAGATGTTTTCATATCAATATTTTATATTAAGTAATTCAGATAATTTATATATGTTCCGCTTATTAGATGTTGATAATAATCAATTGCTTTTATGAAAAAATGTACAAATTCGATTATTTATCAGATCACATGATGTTATTTATTATATGGGAATTAAAATTTACAGATTTCTAGGGCTTATTAATCAATTATTACTATCGCGATCAAAGATGTTCTCCTAACAAATTTACCCTCCATATCGCGGTCTAAGATGTTTACAGATCAAGGCATTACCCTCAATTTCGAGGTCTAAGATGTTTTCAGAACAAGTTTTCCCCTCCATATCTTGGTCCAAGGTATTTTTTCATACAGGCTTTACCCTTCATATGGCTCTCTCAGATGTTTTTACATAACTCTTTTATATTAAGAGATTTGAATAATTCAAAAAAATTTAAGTTAATCGATTAATTTCACCAATAAATTTACAAATTCGATTATCTACAAGATCGGATGATGTAATTCATTAATTTACTATTCCTTCTATGGAAATAAAAATCGACGGATTTCTAGAACGTTGTAATCAATTACCCTCCCTATTGCGGTCCAAGACGTTTTCAAATCAAGGTTTTACCCTCCATATCTCAGTCTAAGACGTTTTAATATTTTAATCATTTACCCTTCATATCGCCGTATGAGATATTTTCACATGGACCTTCTATATTAAAAGACTTAGGTTAATTTGAATAAATTTCCTTCATTAGATGTTGATAATCGATTAATTTTACTAACTAGTTTAAAAATCAATTATTAATTAGATCGGATGATATAATTTATTTATTTACCATTCCTTCTATAGAAATGAAAATTGATTGAATCCCAGGACGTATTAATCAGTTACCCTCCATATCGTGCTCTAAGATGTTTTAACATCAAGTCTTTACCCTCCATATCGCGGTATAAAATGTTTTAACATCATTCCTATATATTGAAAGATTTAGATAATCTAAATACATTCTGTTTCACCCCCCATATAACAGTCTAAGATGTTTTCACATCAAATATTTACTCTCCATATCACGGTCTAAAATGTCTGTACATCAATTCTGTAACCTCCACATCGTAATCTAAAAAGTTTTCATATTATTCTTTTATATCAGGAAATTAAGATAATTTAATTACATTTCGTTTGTTAGACATTGATAATCGATTGATTCTAATAATACATTTACAAATTCAATTATTAATAATATCCGATTATGTAATTTACTCATTAACCATGCCTTCTATGGAAACTAAAATTGATGGAATTCCAGGACGTATCAATCAGTTCCCATCCATAGTACGGTCTAAGGCGTTTTTACATCAAGGTTTTACCCTCCATATCGCGGTCAAGATGTTTTCACATCAATCTTTTATATTAAGATATTTAGATAATTTGAATACATTTCGATTATTAGATATGGGTTATGGATTACCTTACAATCAGGGCTTTACCCTCCATATCACGGTCTAATATGTTTAAGGGTCAAGCATTTACCCTCCATATTGCGGTCTAAGATGTTTACAGTTGAAGTATTTACCCTCTATATCGCAGTCTAAGATGTTTTCATATCAATCTTTTATATTAAGTAATTCAGATAATTTATATACGTTTCGTTTATTAGATGTTGATAATCAATTAATTTTATGAATAAATGTACAAATTCGATTATTTATCAGATCACGTGATGTTATTCATTCGAATCAAAATTTACAGATTTCTATGGCTTACTAATCAATTATTGCTATCGCGATCAAAGATATTTCCCTAACAAATTTACCCTCCATATCACGGTCTAAGATGTTTACAGATCAAGACATTACCCTCAATTTCGAGGTCTAAGATGTTTTCAGAACAAGTTTTACCCTCCATATTTGGGTCCAATGTGTTTTTACATCCAGGCTTCACCCTTCATATGGCTCTTTCAGATGTTTTTACATAACTCTTTTATATTAAGAGATTTAAATAATTCAACAAATTTTAAGTTAATCGATTAATTGTACCAATAAATTCACAAATTCGTTTATTCACTAGGTCGGATGATGTAATTCATTCATTTACTATTCCTTCTATGGGAATAAAAATTGACGGAATTCCAGAACGTAGTAATCAATTACCCTCCATATCTCGGTCTAAGACTTTTTAATGTTTTAATCATTTACCCTTCATATCGCCGTATAAGATATTTTCACATGAATCTTCTATATTAACCCTTTAAAGGCCGAGTTTTTTCTGAGGGTTCGGTAAAATCGATACATGGTGAATCTGAACTCATGAGTACCCAGTGTGAGAAAAAAACCTAGTGGGCACAAAATTTGAGAACGTGATTGGAACGTCCGAAAAACGTTTCTTGGACGTACAAATCAAAAGACGTTATTCGAACGTTTCAAAAACTGTTCTATGTCAGACCAAATAATGTTCTGAAAACGTTTCATGTTCCAAATACGACCTTAAAACGTCTCTGGAACATTGTATGTTTAAGAAACGTTATTTGGACTGACTTAGGACGTATATGAGCCGTTCTAATAATGTTCTTTAACATCTGTGCCCACTGGGAAATTATTCCAGAATTTTTCCACCCTCAGAAACTACCCCTAAATCGAAAAACTACCCCAATCGCTTGAAAATATTTTAAAATATTATAATCTCATTTTCTGTTATGCTATCCTAATCCAAATCTGAATATGGGTATCCTGGAATACGTGAATATATTCTCAGGAACTGAAGAATCATCATCTGTTTTACCACTGTCAGGGGTAGTTTTCAATTTGCATATGTTTGCCACAATGTTTTCATGTGTTTCCAGGAAAATATATATATATATACTGAACATCAGTAAAAGTACATTTTCAGGTGCATCACCACAACTAGGGATGGTTTTTTTATGTTCTATAACTGTTAAGGGTAGTTTTTGAATCGGATATTGATGCTTCATATTTTTTATATGTTTCCAAAAATATATATGAACTGAACTACAATGAAAGTGCATTCTTGGACGTATCATCACTGCTAGGGGTGGTTTTCGATTTTTATTTACTGTTAGGGGTGGTTTTTGGTCCGCACCTTTTTGCTACAAATTTTTGATTTGATTTCAAAGCATACATATGAAATTGCGACCCAGAAAAAAAATTTTCCTGGAATTTATGCTTATTTCTAATTTTGCCGCAATTTTCGCACTTTTTATCGGGGTGTAAAACTGACGGGGTGCAACCCTCATGTTTACCAAATTTTTCATGATTTGATGCATCCTTCATATTCAAAATCAGACCTTAACAAAGACGATATGTTTATTTTTATGGGAGTTACAATTTTTCAAAGCAGGTGGGACGTATGTGTCCCACTGGCCGTTAAAGGGTTAAAAGACTTAGGTAATTTGAATACATTTTCTTCATTAGATGTTGATAATCGATTAATTTTACTAATTAGTTTAAAAAATCAATGATTAATTAGATCGGATGATATAATTTATTTATGTCCCATTCCTTCAGTGGGAATTTAAATTGATGAAATTCCAAGACGTATTAATTAATTACCCTCCATATCGCGATTTAAGATGTCTTCACATTAAGGCTTTACCCTCCATATCGCGGTCTAAGATGTTTGAATGTTTTTATCATTTACCCTTCATATCGTGGTCTAAGATGCTTTCACATCAATCTTCTATATTAATAGACAAATTTACAAATTCGATTATCTACTACATCGGATAATGTAATTCATTTATTTACTATTCGTTCTATGAGAATAAAAATTGACGGAATTCCAGAACGTATTAATCAATTACCCTCCCTATTACGGTCTATGACGTCTTCACGTCAAGGATTTACCCATCATATCTCGGTCTAAGATGTTTTAAAATCAAGGCGTTACCCTCCATATCGTGATCAAAGATGTTTTTCACATAAAAAATCCTTCCAATTATAGTATCCTTTCTGTGACCTGGTTTTTCCTCCAGCCTCCGAGCTGTATCCAAACTCTCCCTTCTAAACACACAAGCCAACGTAATTTGCAAACTTTGGCTTCCAAGGACTCAGGTAGTTCTACTTCTACTTCGAGTTCTAGTCCTGGTTGTATCTCTAGTTTCTGGTTTGATCTCTATCGAGACTCAGAAGTCAAGTACACTCGAGTACACATTCCCTCCCGTAAACACACGAGATTCATGTTTCAGGTGCTCTCCGGATCTGTTCAGAACCTGGTTTTGACCTCGAGATACTCCTTGAAAGTGGGGACATAATAGGCCTCTCTAAGGCGACTGGAACTATTCGACCCAGTGATAATCGCGACTTCTAAGTTCCAAAGAGTCCGTTTGAACCCTCCTTTGAACCAGAAATAGCACCTCGACCCTCACGACTCACAACCTTTGCCCTCGAGAGTCCTCGACACCCGCATACTTTATTCTCCATTCCTTTTCTTAGACTTGCCGTCTACGTGCACACAGAATTGAAGATTTCGGCTGCAAAGATAGGTTCTTTTTTGAGATAAGACACTCGGATGAAAAGAGAAAATACTCTCGAAAATTAGAGTCCAATCCTTTTAGATATGCTTTACCCTCCATATCTAAGATGTTGGCCCATCAAAAAGAGGCGAGTGACCGTTTGGCAAAAAGTCGTCTGGAAATTAAAAAAAGTGACTAACTACGCATAGCTGGCGAATTCTTTTTTTAAACTAAAGTGGACATCAAATGAAAGAAAAAAGTCATTTTAATTGACCTCAGTCACCAGAGTAACCTTGAGATGACGTTATCAAGGTGTTAACCTGGCGCTTTGTGAGCCATAGCATTCGAGCTGAATTAGACATGACTGGAATTTTTTCGACTGATAAACTATCATTTCTTGTTGAGGATACTTTGAAAAACATTCTACAAGTTTTTCCATACGTTTGTGATCTAATTTGTGGACTCTGCATCGAAAAAAGTTCATTTTTTTTACTTGAGATTTCGTAAATTGATTTTTGAGCCTCCTTTGCGACTTTTCAATGCAGAAATTGAAAAACATTTTTAAATAAATGCCATGGATGATTTTTTTCCGCGTAGAATGACCCCGATTAGAATTCATTTAAGTCAAATCTACGATCTGGGTAACAAATACGGTGGGTAACAAATCAATTGTTAGCCTACACTTTTAATCTATTTAGACTTTTTTTTACATTAAATTAAATTCTATATTAAATTCCTGGAAAATTTTATCAATAAAATGCAATTAAAGTTTGATACCGATTGATTGAAAATAGACGATATTTGTTAATTATTTAATAAATTTTTATAAAACTAAAACAATTGCAACAAATGCAAAGTTACACAACTTGTTAATGAATAAAGTCAATTCCTTTCGACGGAATCAACTAAAAATGTCTTGCCAATGGCTTCTTACTATGATACTTTGCAAATTTACATAAATTTCTAATGATTCAAACATTTTTTTATAAACAAATGCATAGTTAAGAAAACGCAAATTATTTGTCCTAACTGAAATGTAACTTTTCAACTTTAGGTTAAAATTGAACATTTTTAATTGAAAACTGATCTTTTCTAGTTGTTAATTCAACTATTTGGTTGAAAATTCTTGAATTTTGTTGAAAATTTGTCTTTTTGGTAGAAAATTAATCTTCTTGGTGGAAATTCATCCTTTTAGGATTAAAATGCAAGAGTTTGGTTAAAAGTTAATCTGTTTTGGTTGAGGATTCAACTATTTTTTCAAAAATTCGTTCATTTTGCTTCAATTCCAGGGTTTTTAATTCAACTTAAAACCTTTTTTTTTAAATATAAACTATTAAATGTTTCTTTGAGAATTCATATTTTTTTATTCAAAAATCAACTACTTTTTTTAGAGTTGAACTACTTTGTAACAATTTTTTTTTTTCTATTTTTTGTAGAAGATTTATCTTTTTTGTTGAAAATTTAACTATTTGGTTGAAAATCCGTTTCATTTTTGGTTGAAAGATAATTTTTTTTACTGTAAATTTAACTATTCCATTTTTGCTTGATAATTAATCTTTTTATATCAAAATTGAAATATTTGGTTGCATTTATCTTTTTTAGTTGAAAATTCATTCTTTTAAATGAAAATTCGTAAATTTATCTTTTGGGTTAAAAAGTCATATTTTTAGTTGAAAATCAAACTATTTGGTTGAATCTTAAATTCTTATTGAAAAATCCCGGTTTTGTTTAAGATTCATCTCTCGTTTAAAATTTAACTCTTTTATTGAAAATTCTTTTCTTTTTTTTGGTAAAAAATTAATTTTTTTAAATGAAAATGTAAGTATTCTACTTTATGTTAAAAATTGATACTTTTCATTCAAAATCGATCTTTTCTAGTCGAAAATTTAACTGTTTGGTTGAAAATTCGTCTCCTTTGCTTCAAGTGCTTTTATTTCAATCAACTATTAAATGTTTCGTTGAGAATTCATCTTTTTTGTTCAAAAAATCAACTATTAGGTTTAAAGTTGAACTACTTTGAAAAAAATATATTTTTGTTGTTGTTGAAGATTCGTCATTTTAGTTGAAAGTTCAACTATTTGATTGTAAATTAACTTTTCTGCTAAAAATTAACATTTTCGGGTTAAAAATGCAAATGTTTTGTAGCAAAATTGTCTCTTTAGCTTGTAAATTCGACAATTTGGTAGAAAATTAAACTATCTAGTTGAAAATTAACTTTTTTGTTCAAAATTTATATTTTTTGTTGAAAATTCAACTATCCGGGTAGAAAATTAAAACTATTTGGTTTAAAATTATACTATTTAGTTGAAAATTTAACTATTTGATAGAAAATTAACTTTTTTACTCAAAATTAAACTTTTGAGTTGAAAATTCTACCGCATAAAATTAAACTATTTGGTCAAAAATTGAATTTATCATTTGCAAATTTAAATATTTGGTAGAAAATTATTTTTTTGCTGAAAAAATCATACTTTTGAGTGCAAAATTCAACTGTTTTGTGGATAACTCGTCTTTTTGGCTTCAAAATTTAACCATTTTTTTAAAATTCATGTTCTTTGTTCAAAATTTGTCGTTTTGGTACCGCATCAGTCTTCTTGGTGAAAAATTCATCGTCGTGGTTGAAAACTTAAATACTTGGTTTAAAATTAATTATTTTTTCGTTGGAAATTAAACTAATTGGTTAAAAGTTGAATTACTTTGTTGAAAATTAATTTTTTTTATTCACATCTTTGGTTAAAAATTTAACTATTTTTTTTTTGTTAAAAATGAATTTTTTATCTGAAAATTTAACTGTTCCATTTTTGGTTACAAGCTTAAGTTTTTTTTTTAAACTTAATTATTTGGTTGAAAATTTATCTTTCTTGATTGAAAATAAACTTTTTTATTGAAAATTTATCTTTTTTGGTACAAAAGTCGACTGTTTTTTGAAACATTCTACTTTGCAGCCTAAAAACTGAACTTATTTGTTGAAAATTCGTCTCTTTGGGAAGAAAATTAATCATATTTGTTAAAAATTCATCTATTTGGTTCATACTCCAACTATTTTGTAAAAAATTTGTCTTTTTTCGTTGAATTCCACTGGTTGGAAATTCTTTTTTTTTTCTTGTTCCAAAAGTATTTTTTCTAACTGAAATCTTACCTATTTCATTTTTGGTTGGAAACATATCTTTTTGTGTTGAAAATTGAACTATTTGATTAAAAATTCAGATATTTTGTTGAAAATTCATCTTTTGATAAAAAATTAATCTTTCTGGTTGAAAATTCATCCTAATGGGATCACAATCCAACAATTTTATTGAGAGATTAATTATCTTTTTGAAAATTGAACTACTTTGTCTTTTTGACTTGAAAATGGATCTTTTTGGACGAAAATGCAACTGCTTTTAGTTGAGTTTTAATCTTTTTTGTTTGAACATTTGACAATTTGTTTGAAAACGCATCTTTTTAGGTTGAAAATTCAACCATTTGTTTAAAAATTCAACTATTTTATTAAAAATTTAATTATTTTGTGAAGAAATCAACTGATTTATGAAAGTCATCTTTTTTCTCGAAAATTCAACTATTTTGTTGAAAATTTATCCTCTTGGATTCAAAATCCATCTTAGAGCTTGTAGTTCAACACATAGTCACGTAGGCATATCAACAACTGAATGAAACGGTAAAAAATAGTCCAAAATTGGTAACCTAGTTTATGGACGGCCCCTGAATTTGAAAAAGAAATGTTTGAAAAAAGAAACTTAGTCACTTAACCCTCGGTTTGGTGATCGGTCATTCGCCTATGTGAGCTAAAGACAGGAAGTGTTCATACCTGTTTAGGTTACATTGTTCAAAATGAAGTGTCGAAAATTTCTCCTTTGGCTAGCTAAGTTGAACTTCCTCCACGCTGATGGATCACATAGTAGAAATTTTAATCAAACGCATTCCAAATTCTGTCTAGTGGCAGTGTCTAGACCTGTTATCGACAGGTTGCATCTACTCAGTCGAATTTCGGAATATGATATTGCAGCAAACTCCTTCTCGCTAGAGCCAGCTTCTCACCCTCTGACAAAGTATTTCGCTTCGTACTGTGCAAGGAAAAATAGAAGTGGAAAAAATTTATACAGAGAGAGAGAGAGAGAGAAAGTTCCAACTTTCCACAGAACGAGACGACGATGACGTCGTCGACGAGTAGGTCGTTGAGAACTCGAGTTTCGAGAGAAGCTTCCGCTTGCCGACGAACGACACGAGACTCAGGAAAACTCTCCCCAAACCCTCCTACCCTTCGCGTATCTAACATCAATTTCGTTTCACCTGGAAAATCCGCAGTAATCTCTTCCGATCCTGGAAGCAGATATTTGTCCGCAAACCCGAGCTCACAACCTTCTCTAGTCGCTCCTATACTTAGAGGCAATTTCATCTGATCCAGAAGAACCACAATGTCTTTCTTATTTTCGTATTGTGATTAGGATTTATTGAACTCAGTCGAGCTGTAATCAATTTAATGACCAGTAAACGGATCAGGGTATTAATTCCATTTCAACTCAGAATAGATTTTGAGACATGAGATCAATTGATTTTCACTTTATCTTACTTTGAAGACTTCACCAGATTTCTAGAGACTTCGTCATTTAAAATCAGAAGAATTCTCGAAATTTTTTGGGGCCATGAGATTGATGAGATTAAAAATGGTAACGTTCAAAAAGGGAGGATACTCTGGGCGTGGCTATATAAGTGGAGGGCGTAAGTTGGGAGGAGCTTCTTCAGAAGTGACCATAAGAGTGGCGTTGTTATTTCGAAGTTTTGCGTAAGTGGGCTGGACTATCTTATACGTAGGAAGGCAATTGGCTTGTCTAAGATTAAGAATAATTCAATCGGAATTTACTATCAGACCACGCCCAATTGATTTTATTCCCTTTATCCTACTTTGAAGACTTCACCATCTCTATAGAGACTTCGTTATTTAAAATGAAAAGAATTTTCGAAATTGTTTAGGGCTATCTGGATAATGAGATCAAAAATGATAAAATTATAAAAGGGAGTATACTCTGGGTGTGGTTATATAAGTGGAGGGGGTGAGCTGGGAGGAGCTTCTCCTTGAGTGGGAATAAGATGGGCGTTGTTATTCCAAACTTTTGCCTAAGTGGGCTGAACTACCTTATATGTGGGAAGGCAATTGGCGGTACTGAGATTAAGAATCATTCAATCGGAATTTACTATCAGACCACGCCCGATTGATTTTATTCACTTAACCCTACTTTGAAGACTTCACCAGATCTCTAGAGACTTCGTTATTTAAAATCAGAGGAATTCTCGGATTTTTTAGGGCAGTGAGATCGATAACGGTAAATATGGTAAAGTTGAAAAAGGGAGGATACTCTTGGCGTGGTTATGTAAGTGGAGGGAGTTAGATGGGCGGAGCGTTTCCATAAGTGGGGATAAGAGAGGCGCTGTTATTCCAAAGTTTTACGTAAGTGGGCTGGACTATCTTATATGTGGGAAGAAAATTGGCGGTTCTAAGACAGGTAATAATTCAATCGAAATTTACTATCAGACCACGCCCACTTTCTTCGGCCACGCCTATTGATGACGCCCGCTTTTCTTGACGATAGGATTTTTTTCCAATGCTCTGCATCAGTGAGCTGAACTACATTATTCGTGTGCATCAAATGACAAGAAATTATCAAATAACAAGAGATATTATTTTTAATGAAGCATTTGCATTTAAAACCAAATAGTTGAACTTTAAAGCAAAAGATACTAGAAACTTGATTTGCATATTCAATAATTTCAAATAAGCGCTCGATCAACATCCAATGAGGCTGCTGGTGCGACGCATGCGCAGTGCGGTTGGGAAGCCGAATCGGGAGCACTGTCATCAACTCCATAGAATGTTCTCGACTAGGTATCTAAAACCTTTGTTATTGGCTCTAAAACGAACGGAAAAAACGGGATAGCTTAGGTCGACTATAAAAGCGCCTAAGAGAGAAAAGGAGAAAGAAACGCCTCAGAAATTAGTTCTTGGCCGTAGAGCAAAGAATTATTGCCGCTTTCAGAATCGTAGGGGTCCGCCCTTGCGCCCCCTGGAGGAAACTTCAACATACGTACATCGAAGAGAGAGGAGAAACCCCTTACTGAAAGGGTGGCACGTTTAAGATGGCGGAAGGGGTGGAGGGGCTGTTAAAGCGAGACTACGAATCTACGATATTGAGTTAGAAGTAAGGCGAGCCTTGAAGTCGGGTTAATAAAATTTGATGACCAGGAACTTCGTAATGAGAAGAAGACGTGGAAAGAGAAACTCGAGTCTGGCTATGAAAACTTTTCAGACGAGGCCACGATCCCTTGATTTATGGTATTTCATTAAAAAGATTTTTATTTAAAGGGTTTCCAACGAAATTTCGTTTTCAATTTCCCGGATTTCCCGAATCGGAACGACTGTTTTCCCGGGTTTCTCTTGTGATACTGTGTCTCAATTTGGCACGTCATCAGGAGCCGTGCATAAATTGAAGGCCCGGATCAAATAACCGGTTATAACTTTCTGGCGCTCAGATTGAAGAGACCTCTATCGCTTGAATTTAAGCAATGTTCAGGGGCCCCCCACTCTAGGCGCCAGAAAGTTATAACAGGTTTTTTGATCCGGGCTCTCAATTACGTAATTTCTTTTGAGTAGGGGGAGGGGTAGGTCGACAAAAATGTCACATCAAAATTCAATTACTCAATAAGATTCGGAATATAAATTCTTACAAGACTAGATACGACTTCGTCGTTCTCTTGTATAGGCTGTGAAAAAAGTTATAATTGTTTTTCTTCTCCATAGCGTAGTCGGCAAGACAACCAGATCGGCAGTCTGTGAGGCCTGGGTTCAAATCCCAGCGGGGCTAGAGAGAAATTTTTTCACAGCTAAAAATTAAAACCATTCTGGTCTAGACTGTGTAGATAAAAAACATAATTTCATGGATAAAAACGATTCCAAAATCGTAAAAGTGTGCAATGGAAAATGAACCTTATTTTCGAATACAAATTTCCAGTTTTCCAACCTAATAATTTCAAAGTATTGAAAATTAAATTTATTTTTCATTATTTTTTATTTTTTTTTTGAAAAAGATCCCTTTTTGTAAAAATTTCATATTTTTTGGTAAAAAATACAACTGTATGGTACAAATATAATTCGTTTTAGTTGAAAATGAACTTTTTTGTTGCAAATTCACATTTTTGGGTTGAAAATTCAATTCATCATTTTAATTCAAAATTCATTTGTTTAGTTGAAGATTGAACTTTTTTATTGAATTTCTTTTTCTTTTTTTGTTGAAAGTGAAGTTTTTAAACTGAAAATTTACCTATTCCATTTTTTTTGTAGAAATATAATCTTTTTTGGTAGAAAATACAACTGTCCAGTTAAAAATTAATCTGTTTTAGTTCAAAATGAACTTTTTTGTTGAAAATTCACATTTTCGAGTTGAAAATTCAACTCATCAATTTCGTTTAAAATTCATTTCTTTGGTTGAAAGTTTAACTACTTTGTTGACATTTTTTTCTTTTTTTTTTTTTAATTAATTTTTTGACTTAAAATTTACATATTCCATTTTTGTTTAAGGAAATATGTTTTTATTTGAAAATTCAACTGTTTAGTGAAAAACGAAAGCATTTCGTTAAAAGCTAATTTTTTTGGTAGAAGATCAATTCATTTAATTAAAAATCTAACTATCTGGTTGAAAACTGATGTATTTTGTAGGAAATTCGTCTTTTGTAGTAAAAAATAATTTTTTTGATGCAAAATGCAACTGTTGTGGTTAAAAATAATCATTTTTGGTTGATAATTCAACTATATTGTTGAAAAAACAGTTTTTAGATTAAAATAAAAATATTTTTTGTTAAAATGTCAACTATTATATTTTTCATGAAAATTCATCTTTTTTTTTTTAAATTACAACTAATTAGTTGAACTTTTTCCTTGAAAATTCGGTATTCTATGAGTAAAAATTCATTCTTTTAACTCAAAATTTAACTGTTTGATTAAGAATTCAACGGTTTGGCTGAAAATTAACTTTTTTGTTGATAATTCATATTTTTGGTTCGAAAATTCAATTGTTTTATAGAAAAATTGTTATTTTTAATGAAAATTTGATTTCCATTCTTTTGTTTTTTGTTTTGTTGAAAATTCACTTCTTTAGCAAAAAATAGATTTGATGAAGAATTTAATAATCCTTGCTCTTTTAATTATTTAAATTCTTTATGATTGTTTTACTAGATTTTGCTAGACGCAGAATTTGAATTTCGAAAATTGGCAAAAATCAGAAATTAGCCCGGTCTGTCTCACTCACTGACTCAGGGTCTATTTATAACAAATACTTCAAATAAGACTCATTTAAGGCGAAATGTAATAATATTCCCTCTTTTATTAATTTTAGTTATTTACTATTATTTTCCTATATTTTGCTAGGATTTGAAGTTGAATCTTGAAAATTAGCAAAAAAAAGAATAAATTACCCCGGTCTGTATCACTCATTAAATCTGGATCAATTTACAAAAAATACTTCAAATGGGGCTCATTTGACGCGGAATTCGATAATCTTCTTTCTTTTATTTATTTTGCTTATCTAAGATTATTTTTCAATTTAAGTTTCATTTTGAAAATTGGCAAGAATTGGAAATTTAGCCCGGTCTGTCTCTCTCACTAGTTCAAAAATCACTCACAAAAATACTTTAAATAGGGCTCAATTGACGCAGAATCTGATAATCTTTATTCTTTTATTCATTACAATTATTTTCCACGATTTTCATAGATTTCGCTAGGAGTTGAAGTTGAATCTTGAAAATTAGCAAAAATCAGGAATTAGCCCGGTCTGCTCCACTTATTAATTCAGTGTCTATTTATCAAAAATACTTCAAATAGGACTCATTTGACGGAAAAATCAATAATGTTTCCTCGTTTATTTATTTTAATTATTTAAGATTATTTTTCTATATTTGCTAGAAGTTCAAGTTTAATTTTGAAAATTGGCAAAAATCAGAAATTAGCCCTGTCCATTTTACTGAGTAACTCAGTGGCTATTTATCAAAAATATTTCAAAGAGGATTCATTTAACGCGAATTTGATAATCTCACCTCTTTTATTTATTTTCATTATTTAATCTTATTTTTCCACATTTGCTGGAAGTTCAAGTTTGATTTTGAAAATTGGCAAAAATGAGAAATTAGCCCTGTCTATCTTACTGAGTAACTCAGTGGCTATTTATCAAAAATACTTCAAAGAGGACCCATTTGACGAAAATTTTAATAACATTCCCTCTTTTATTTCTTTTAATTATATACCACGATTTTCCTATGCTTTGCTAGAAGTTGAAGTTTAATTTTGAAAATTGGCAAAAATGAGAATATAGCCCGGTCTGTCCTACTTATTAATTTAGTGTCTATTTATCAAAAATACTTCAAATAGGACTCATTTGACGGGAAAATCAATAATGTTTACTCGTTTACTCGTTTATTCATTTTAATTATTTAAGATTATTTTTCTAGATTTGCTAGAA
>CAKNYM010052098.1:2084-15722 GCA_932195095.1 Andricus curvator
ACGTCTTTCTTTTCCAATCTCCTTTTCTCTATCTCATCCTATCCTGCTTCTATCAACGTCAATATTTCTCTATCTCTCTATCAATCTAAACTACAGTTATCTTTTTCAATCTCCTTTTCCCTACCTAGAGAAAAGATAGAGAAAAGGGCATTGAAAGAGATAGACGTGAATTTATATCGTAAAATAGATAGAGAAAGATAGACTTTGATAGATGTATGGTACAGTGAGATAGGGAAGAGGAATTGAAAAAGATAGATGGAAATTTAGATTAATTCAGAGATAGAAAAATATTGACGTGGATAGTTAAAGGATAGGATGAGATAGAGAAGAGGGTATGGAAGAAGATAGCCATGAATTCAGATTGAAAAATAGATAGAAAAAGATTCACGTTGATAGATGTATGATACAATGAGATAGGGAAGAGGAGATTGAAAAATATGGATGAAAATTTAGATTAATTCAGAGATAGAAAAATATTGACGTGGATAGATAAAGGATATGATGAGATAGAGAGGAGGGTATTGAAAAAGATAGACGTGAATTCACATTGAAAAATAGATAGAAAAAGGTAGACGGTGATAGATGTATGATACAATGAGATAGGGAAAAGGATATTGAAAAAGATAGACGTGAATTTAGATTGACAAAGGGATAGAAAAAGATTGAGGTGGATAGACAAAGGAAAAGGTGAGACAGAGAAGAGGGTATTGTAAAAGATAAACGTGAATTTAGATTGAAAAATAGATAGAAAAAGATTGACGTTGATAGATGTGTGATACAATGAGATAGGGAAGAGGGTATTGAAAAAGATAGATGGAAATGTAGATTGATTTAGGCATAGAAAAATATTGACATGGATAGATGAAGGATAGGATAAGATAGAGAGGAGGGTATTGAAAAAGATAGACCTGAATTCAGATTGAAAAATAGATAGAAAGAGATTGCCGTTGATAAACGTAGAAGAGGATGAAATAGAGAAAAGGAGGTCGAAAAAGATAACAGGAGTTTAGATAGATAGAGAGATAGAAAAAGATTGACGTGGATAGATAAAGTATAGGATGAGATAGAAAAAAGAGGATTGAAAAAGATATACGCGAATGTAGATTGACAAACAGATAGAACGGGATACATTTTTTCTATCTATTTCGATCATAAAGATTCAAGATTATTCAAAAAGATAGGATCTATATCTTTTTAATTCCAGCAGGGGACGCTAGGTGGCTGAGGGTAAAAGTAACCAACAAGTGAAATCAGTCTTCGAACCTATAAGTAGAGGCCTAGCAAACTGCTTTCTTCCAAGTTCTTCACAGTTGTCGACTGTGAGATAGAGAAATTAATTTTAATTATGTAGGTAAAAAAAATTATGGACGTCACGTTGTCTTTCTGATACGTGGTCAAAGTCAAATTGATTTTTTAAATGAGTTTTTTAACTTTTCGATGGGCTCTCCAATTTCGAGGGATAGAAAAAGATAAGAGTCCTCGGTCACGAAGGATACAGAAAGAGATTGAAAAAGATTGGAATTCGTAATAGATATAGATAGACTAATGGATCGAAAAAGATAAGAGTCCTTTGTGATGAAGGATAGAGAAAAAGATAGAAAATTATTTAGATTAGGGATAAGAAAAGATAGCGTTTCAGGGATGCAAAATGATCCATTGAGAGAGATAGAATAGTTCTATCTTTTCCTATCCCCAAATTTCTATCTTTTTCAATCTTTTTACTTCCAGCAGGGCAGCATTTAACTGCATCAGTTTCCAAAAAAAGAAAGATTTTCGTTTTTAAATAAAGCTTACATATTCAATCGAATATTCTTATAGAAAAATATCACGAAATTAGTCAATTAGGTGTATTAAACGATTTTGACACCTCTATCCATCAATAGATAGGGGAGAGTGGTCCTAAGTCGGCACTGTGGGTTAAGCCGGCACCCTCGCGTTTCTCAGAGATGGCGCGCGTGTCGGCTTATCCATTTTGTCGTATGACTCAGGGCTCGGAACTGCTCAAGCTTCAAAAAATTTTAAAATAGTAACCATACTTCTGTCAAAAATGTAACCGAAAAGTAACAATAATGTAGCCAAAAAGTAACCAAAAAGAAAGATTTTTTTACCAAAAAAGACGAATTTTCCACCAAAATTTTGAATCTTCAACAAAAAAATGTATGTTTAAGAAAGTAGTTCAACTTTTAACAAAATGGTTTACTTTTTTGACTAAAAAAAGATGAATTGTTTACGAAAAATGTAATAGTTGATACAATAACCAAAACAGATTTTAATTTAATATAAAAAACAGAATTCATTTTAAAACGACGATTTTTCAACAAAATAGGTTATTTTTCAACCAAATTGTTGAGTTTTTAAGCAAAAAATTACCAATTTTTACAAAACAGTTGAATTTTCAACCGGTAAATGTAGATTTAACTTTAAACTTAGTTTTCAACTTTAATTTAAAGATTAAACTTAAATAATTCAATTTCAAGTTAAAAAAATTAATGTTTAACCAGAAAGATGGATTTTCAACTACAACTATAGAATTTTCAATTGTAATAAGTTCAATTTTCAGTTAAAAAAGTTACTTTCAACAAAAAAAACTAACTTTCAAAAAAATAGTTACATTTTCAAACAAAGTGATGAATTTTCAAATAAAATGGTGAATACTTCACTGGAATAGTTGAATTTTAAATCAGAAAGATGAATTTTTAAGTTAAATGATGAATCTTTAACTAGAATAATTGTCGTTTTGACCAAAAAGAGGAATTTTCAACCAAGAAGACTAATTTCTACCAAAAAAGACGAATTTTCATCTAAAAAAGATAATTTTTCACCCAAAAATTGAATAATTAAATTTTCAGTCAAAAAATGAATGTTCAACCAAAGAGATGAATTTTTATCTAAAATTATGGAATATTCGACTGGAATAATAGTTACATTTACAGTTAAGAAAAATAATTTTCAACCGAAAACCATCCAAAGAAAAAACAAGTTTTTAATGAAACAGCTCATTTTTCAATCAATGAAATTAATTTTTAATTAAAACGACTAATCTTCAAAAAAAAAATTGTAACAAAATGTAACAACAAACAAAATTGTAACAAAAGAGTTTAAATTTCAACCAAATAATTTTATTTTCAACCTAAAAGATGAATTTTCAACTAAAATTATAAATATTTAACTGGAATAATTGAATTTTTAACCGGAAAGAATAATTTTTAAACAAGAAGTTTCCACAAAAATTATGAATCTTCAACAAAAAAATATATGTTTAAAAAAGTAGTTCAACTTTTAAGAAAATGGTTGAATTTTTTTGACTAAAAAAGATGAATTTTTATTTAATTAGTCCTGAATTAATGAAAAAAATTATCAAAGGATTTGAAATATTTTAACGTATTTTTTCAAATTCATTCGCATTTTCAAGAGTTTTAAAAAATACCTAGAGATTTCAAAATATTTTACGGGATTTGAAATATTTTAGGTTTTTTTTAAGAGATTATAAGTAATTGTTAATTGATTTCAGTAATTTAATTGGGTTTTAAAGGATGTGAAATATAATATATTACATGGCATTTTCAAGAGATTTAAAAAATTTCAAGGGATTTTCAAGGGTTTTAGTAATTTTAAGGGATTTCAATATTGGAAAGAATTTTGATGAATTTATTCATAAGAATTTTGGGATTTCGTAGGATTTCAAAGATTTGAAGAGATTTTCAAATATTTTTTGCAATTTATTTGGAATTCGCCCTGAATTCTTATTAATTTGTCTTAAATTCTTTTAAATTCTTTTGAATTCTTCTAAATTCACTCGATTTTACTCAATTCAATGAATTAAAAAAAAAAGTTTGTTTAATTAATCTTGTAGTCTTTTAAACTCAGCTTAAATTCATATGCATTTCATCAAATTCTTTTGAATGCCCTTTTAATTTTTCTAAACTCATTTCAAACTTACTAAATTCAATGATTTTTTTCATATTTTTGAAATGTTTTCAATTTACTTGATTGCTTTTTAAATTCAGCTTGATTTTTTTATGAATTTCGTCGAATTATTCTCATTTCCCTTAAATTTCTCTAAATTCGCTCAAATGTTAATAAAATAAATGGATTTTTTCGATTAAACCAAATTTTTCAAATTCATTTTAATTCTTTTGAATTGTTTTGTAGTCATTAGTCACTTTTTTGGTTAGAAATTAGTAGGGTTTCAAAGATTTGAAGAGATTTGAAATTATTTTTTAGAATTCATCCTGAATTCTTATTAATTTACACTGAATTCTTTTAAATTCTTTGGAATTATCTTGATTTTTTTTTAATTTATTCAACTCTACTTAATTCAATGAATTATTTTGAATTTATACAAGTTTTTATTTAATAAAGTCTTTTAACCTCACCTTAAATTCTTAGGCATTTCGACAAATTCTTTGAATTCCCTTGAATTTGTCTAAGCTCATTTCAAAGTTACTAAATTCAATGAAGTTTTTTGATATTTTTAAATTGTTGTCAATTTATTTGAATTTTTTTAATTCACCTTGAATTTTTATGAATTTCATCGAATTCTTCTCGTTTTCCTTTAATTCCTATAAATTCATGCGAATTTTGCAGAAATCAATCGATTTTTTTTTATTTCAAAATTTTTTTCTTATTTATTTGAATTCTTTTGAATTTAACTTGAATTTTTTTGAAGTCTTATGAATTTATCCTGAATGTGTTACCCTTTGAGCGCGAAAAAATTATCCAGTGATTTCTTTCATGTGCGTAATAGCATGAAATGTGTAAATATTCGTAGTGGTCCTGAGTCGGCACCATACAGGTGGTCCTGAGTCGGCACCTTTTTTTTGTTGCTTTTGTTGCTATTCGTGTTCTATTTTATTTTGTTGTGTTTCAATTCCATATCACTCGTCTCTTCTTGTTTTTTTTGTTTGGTTGTGATTTGACTGCATGCTGCTTGTCTCTGGTAGGTGCCCTTTTATTTTCTGAACTTTCTCATTGACTTTTCGCTGATTCTATTTCCTACATGTTTTTTTCATTGCAAGTTGTTTAAATTTGTCCATTTCCTCGTGAAACTGACATAAACTGCCCTTTTTCTTGCATTTGAGCGGAAAAAATTATGTGCCGACTCAGGACCAGGGGGGTGCAGGCTTAGGACCACCATTTTGAAAAATAGCAAAAATCGACCAAAGAAATTAAAGCGCTAGTAAACCGTGTTTACCCACTGTTTGCGACAAAAGCTCTTACTGTGCCGACTTAGGACCACTCTCCCTTAATCGTTTCTGGTATTGCTCCTGGGCATGACAGAATACTCAGTTCTTATTATTATTATTTATGATTATTCTATTAATTATTTATTTTATTGGAAATTGCTTAATTTAGAATCTCAATTGTTTTATTTTGAACGATTTGAAGTCAGACTGACTTAGTTTTTAACGGTTGAAATTTAAAATTGTGCAATCATTTGAAAAATTTGCAATAATTTGTAATTAGATGCAATCACTCAATCGTTGTATGTCTGTCAATTTCCCTTACAATATCCCTCAATTTTTCTTTGTAGAAAGAAAATTCAACTATTTGGTTGAAATTTAACTATTTTCTTAAAAATTATTTTTTTTCTGTTCAAAATTAAGTTCTTTAACTGAAACTTTTAATGTTCCATTTCCGGTTCCAAATTTATTTATTTTTTTTGAAAATTCAACTGTTTTGTTGAAAATTCGTCTTTTTAGATAGAAAATTCGTCCTTCTGGATTAAAAATTCATGTTTTTTCGTAGAAAAGTTCTGGGTTGAAAATTCATCTTTCTATAAAAAATTCGTCTTTTTGGCTTGAAGATTCAAAAATTTGATTTTGGTTGAAATTTAATATTTTTCGTTTGAAAATTTGCTCGCTTAGTAGAAAAATAATCTTTCTTAGTTGAAGTTAAATTTTTTGTTGAAAATTCATATTATCGGGTTTAAGGCCATGTGACGAGTGGGTCACGTGACCGGATTCCTACCCTACCGACACTTTTTTTAAAAATCAACTTACGTTCACACGAAACGCGATATCGAGTTGAAAATTTGAGATAATAAATAAGAAGCGCTGAAAAAGGCGGCTCTGGTTCTAAATTTTAATAATCATGAAAAAAGCAAAAAAAAATTAATTACAAAAAAAACTTTTTTCATAATTATAAAAATATAGGACCAGAGCCGCCTTTCTTTGCGCTTCTTATTTATTATTCCAAATTTTCAACTCGATATCGCGTTTCGTGTGAACGTAAGTTGATTTTGAAAAAAAGTGTCGGTAAGGTAGGAATCCGGTCACGTGACCCACTCGTCACATGGCCTTAAGAGTCAACTGTTTTCTAAAAAATTTGACTTTTTAGCGTGAAAACTCAATTCTTACGTTGAAAATTCATCTCTTTTGGTAAAAAATTAATATTTTTTTGATAAAATTTCGACTATTTAGTTGAAAATGTAATATATCTTGACTAGAAATCGAAAGTGATTCATATTAAATTCAATACGATGCCTACACAATTATTTTTTTCTAGAATTTTTTTTTAATACATCTCATTTTTAATACATTTTTAAATGAAATATAATATAAATATAAATTTTTCATACACACGCTATTATTCTCCTATTTTCGTGAAAAATCACACTATTTCCCCTGTTTTGAGAACATTTCGGGATGTGAAGTCTGAGTATTACACTTTTAAGATCGCCTTATTACACTGGAACCTGGAATTAGAAACCTCCGATTTACGATATTCCGAGAATTAATGTCCTCAGAAGTTTCGTGATTAGGGGAGCCGCGGTGCCGAGAGAGAGGCGGTGCTCAGTCAAGCGTGACAAAAAGCGTGAGGGCTGCACTCTCATCGCGTTAGTTGCACCAGGTTGCGTCATGCGTTTAAATACAACAGAAATGATTCACGCGGCCCTGTTTGCTTACGTTTGGATACCCTGAACTTAGGATCGAGGCCAATGCAAGCCATGCAAGAAACCGTTCTTCATTCCAGGTTCCAGTGTATTTAAAAAAATTCAGAATTTGTTTTTTAAGCTGCCTAACTCATTTTTTTGCAATGTTCAAAGCAATTTAAAATAAATCCGGAATTACTAAAAAGATAAAACTAGGTAAATGACTGGAAATAATATTTGCATTTTCCTTAGTTACCTATCAGTGAAAATCTGTCTAAAACATTCATGGGCCAATCTGAACCTTTGACTGTGGCTGTATCTCTTCCGGTCAGAGGATTCGTTCCCGGGCAAACCATTCCCGTGAAAATAGACGTGAAAAATGAATCAAGCCTAGATGTCAGGAAATTGCGAATTATCTTTAAAAAGGTAAATATAAAACACGAAATTTTTAAATTTTTTAAATGCAGACCTTCTGAAAGCCTCATAAATAATTAGAATAATCGTATTGGAATATAAGTATAAAATATTGCAAATTTCTTAATTTTTAAATAATGTTTCATGTATCAGCCAATAGAGAGGGTGGTCGCAAAATTTCATTTTCAAAATTACCTGACTTTTCCCTGATTTTTGCCAGATTAATTTTTCAATTTCGCTGAACATTAATATTTAAATACCAAAATACTACTCTTGTAACATTTTTAATGTATAATCTTTCATAAATGGAATAAAAAATGTATAATTTAAATTGGCACATTTTTGATTTATTATTCTCAGGGCTGTCCCAGCCTGATTAATTTTCAAAAAAGTGTAAAATGTTAAAAATCAATAAAATTTCATTGATTTCAGTAAAATTGAAGTGAAGTTAGAGGATTTTTAGGAGAATGAGTAGAATTCAATTACATTCATAAAAATTCAAGGTGAATAAAAAAAAAAATTATTGAAATTAAATTTTATTCAGAAAAAAAGATCTCCTTTCACTCCGCTGGGATACGAACACCAAATCTACTGATTTCCGGTCAGGTGATAATACAGATTCCTAGTAAAAAAAAATTAGTTGGATTGAAAATAATTGAAAAATATGGAAAAAATCATTGAATCAATTTTCTTAACAACTATTCCAATTTTTTAGCTCAAAATTCTTAGTTTTTAGTTGAAAATACAACTATTACACTTTTCGTTGAGAATTCACCTTTTTTGGTTGAAAATTCAACTACTTAGTTTAAAGTTGAACTACTTTGCTAATAATTCATTTTATTGGTTGAAGATTTAACTATTTTGTTAAAAACTCGTTTTTTTTTGTTGAAAATTATTTTTAAAAATAAAAATTCAACTATTTCATTTTTGGTTGAAAATTCATGTATTTTGTTGAAAATTCGATATTTTTTGTGAAAAATTAATCTTTTTGCTTGAAAATTTAAATACTTGGATAAAAATTGGTCTACTTTGTTATTAATTCATTTTTTGGGTTGAAAATTCAAAATTTTAGTTGAAAATTCATGTTTTTTTTTTTTTGGTTAAAATTAATTTTTTAAACTGAAAATCAAATAAATATTCTATTTTTGGTTGAAAATTGATCGTTTTTGGTTGAAAATTCATGTTTTTTTCAGAAAATTCTTCTTTTTGGGTAGAATCATTTTCCCTGAACATTAATAGTTAAAGACCAAAATTCTAATCTTGTAACATTTTTAATGTATAATCTTTTATAAATGGAATAAAAAATGTTTTATTTAAATTGACACATTTTTGATTTATTATTCTTAGGGCTGTCCCAGCCTGATTAATTTAAAAAAAAAATGTAAAATTGACCTATTTCGACCGAAAAAGTGACCAAAAGTGACTGATTTATAATCCAAAAAGTGATTAAAATTGACTAATGTGTATTAATAATGTGACTAATGTTCTTTTAAATTTCAAAGAATTCAAATGGATAAGGAAAAATTTTAAAAATCAATCAAATTACATTGATTTCAGTAAAATTGAAGTGAATTTAGAGGAACTTTAGGAAAATGAGTAGAATTCAATAAAATTCATAAAAATTCAAGGTGAATGAAGAAAAATCAACTGGATTGAAAACAATTGAAAAATATGGAAAAAATCATTGAATTCAGTAAGTTTGAAATGAGTTCAAAAAAATTCAAGAAAATCCATTGACTTGAGTAGAACTGACTGAATTTAGGAGATATTCAAGAGAATAAAAAAGAATCAAACGAATTAAAAGAAATTCGAAAGAATTAAAATGCATTGTAAAAAATAATTGAAAGTCTCTTCAAAACCCTATGAAATTTTTTAAATCTTATAAAAGCATTCAAATGTTTGAAAATTCATTGAAAAATTTTAATCTCTTGAAAATACCTTGGAATCCTTTGAAAAAAACCCTAAAATATTGAAAATCCTATTAAATATTTTGAAATCTTTTCAAATCGTTTCCAACTTTTTAAAGCTTTTGAACATTCCTTGGAATTTTTAAAAATACTCTAAAATCTTTAAAATCCTTTGGAATCATTTAAAATATCCCAAAATCTTTGGAAATACCTTAAAATATTTTGAAAATATTTGAAATCCTATAAAATCTCTTGATTCTAAAATATTTCAAATCCTTTAAAATTCCAATAAATTACTGAAATAAATTGTAAGTTTCTTGGAATTTTTTAAATACCCTAAAATATCTCAAAATCCTTAAAAAATATTTTTAAATCTTTTTAAATGCCTCGAAATTCTTGTGTATAAATTCTTTGAAATCCATTAAAATTTTATAAATTCTCGTGAAATTCTGTAAAATCTGATGATGTTTCCTAAAGTCCTAGAAAATTTATTAAAATCACTTGCATTTTTTTTTAAATATCCTAAAACCTTATAGGTCCTATAAAATCGTTCCATATTTTCCAAAATTCTAGGAAATTCTTAAAAAACCCTATGAATTTTTTTTTCAAATCCCTTAAAAGTAATTAAATGCTTAAAAATTCCTTGAAAATTTTCCTTTAATCTCTTGAAAATGCTTTGGAATCTTTTAAAATACCCTACAATATTGCAAATCTTTTTAAATCTTTTGAAATCGCTTGAAACTTTGTAAAGCTCTTGAAAATTCCTCGTAAGTTAAAAAAAAAATCTAAAATCTCTAAAATCCCTTGGAATTTCTTCAAAATTATTGAAATCTGTCAAAAATTCCTTGGAATATTTTTAAATGCCCTAAAATATTTCAAATCCTTTGAAATCCTAATGAATTATTGAAATTTATTTATATTATTAATATATTTATATTATTGAAATTATTGAAATCTTTCTCAAATTTCTTGGAAATTTGATAAATACTCTAAAATCTTTAAAACCCTTTAGAATTTCTTCAAATTATTGCAATCTATTAAAAATTCCGTGGAATCTTTTAAACTTCTCTAAAATAATTGAGATCCTTTAAAATCAATTGAAATTTTGTAATGCTCTTTAAAATTCCTTAAAAGTTTTAAAAATAAACTACATTTTTTTAAATCATTTGGAATATCTTCAAATTATTGAAATCTATTAAAAATTCCTTGAAATCTTTTAAAATGCCCTAAAATATTTCAAATCCTTTAAAATCTCTTGAAAATTTCTAAAGCTCTTGAAAATATCTTGGAAGTTTTAAAAATACTCTAAAATATTAAAAATCCTTTGGAATATCTGCAAATTATTAAAATCTAACAAAAATTCCTTGGAATATTTTTAAATGCACTAAAATATTTCAAATCCCTTGAAATCCTGATGAATTATGGAAATTTATTTATATTATTAATATATTTATATCATTGAAATGATTAAAATCTCTCTAAAATTTCTTGGAAATTTAAAAATACTCTAAAATCTTTAAAACCCTTTAGAATTCCTTCAAATTATTGCAATCTATTAAAAATGCCGTGGAATATTTTAAACTTCTCTAGAATAATTGAGATCCTTTGAAATCAATTGATTTTTGTAATGCTCTTGGATATTCCTTGAAAGTTTTAAAAATACACTACATTTTTTAAAATAATTTGGAATATCTTCAAATTATTGAAAAATTTTCAAATTATTTAAATCTATTAAAAATTCCTTGAAATCTTTTAAAATACCCTAAAATATTTCAAATCCTCTAAAATATCTTGAAACTTTCTAAAGCTCTTGAAAATATCTTGGAAGTTTTAAAAATACTCTAAAATCTTCAAAATCCTTTGGAATATCTGCAAATTATTAAAATATATAAAAAATTCCTTGGAATATTTTTAAATGCCCTATAATATTTCATATCCTTTAAAATCGCTTGCAACTTTTTAAAGCTCTTGAAAATATTTTTGAAGTTTTAAAAATACTCTAAAATCTTTAAAATCCTTTAGAATATTTGAAAATTATTAAAATCTATTAAAAATTCCTCGGAATCTTTTAAAATGCCCTGAAATATGTCAAAGCCTTTAAAATTGCTTAAAATTTTTTAAAGCTTTCGAAAATTTCTTGGAATTTTTATTTTAGAAAATACCATAAATAATTACGAATCCTTTTAAATCTTTTGAAATAATATCCTAAAATCCTTTGAAATACCTTCAAAATTATTGAAATATTTCAAACCCTTTGGAATCTTTGAAAATCCTTTGAAACTTTTTAAAGCTCTTATAAATCCCTTGGAATTTTCGAAAATACCCTAAAATCTTTTAAATCCTTTGGAATCGCTTCCAATTATTGAACTCTATTAAAAATACCTTAAGATATTTCAAACCCTGTAAAACCTTTTGAAATTCCTTCGAATTTTTTCAACCTTTTGACAATTCATTAGAATTTTTAAAAATACCCTTAAATCTTTAAAATGCTTTGGAATACCTTCAAATGTTTTAAATCTGTTGAAAATTTCTCGAAATATTTTAAAATACCCTATAAGATTTCAAAAGAAGTCAAGATTTAATATTCAAAAATAGGTATAGACCTGAATTTAGTAGTGTCTCACCCATGGGTATTTGAAAAGACTCTAAAAAATTGTAAATCCTTCAGGATACCTTCACATTATTAAAATCTATTCAATTTTCCTTGGAATAATTTTAAATAACATAAACTTGTGCAAACTTCTTCAAAATCCCTTACAACTTTTTAAAGCTCTTGAAAGATTCTTGGAAGTTTTAAAAATACTCTAAAATCTTTAAAATCCTTCGGAATGCCTTTAAATTATTGGAATCTATTCAAAATACCCTTAAATACTTTAAATCCTTTGGAATATCTTCAAATTATTGAAATCTATTGAAAATCATTTAAAATGCCCTGAAATATTTCAAATCCCTTAAAATCCCATAATATTACTGAAATAAATTGAAAATTCTTTGGAATCTTTTAAAATGACCTAAAATAATTAATATCATTTGAAATATTTTGAAATCCGTTGAATCTTTCTAAAGCTTTTGAAAATTTCTTGAAAGTTTTAAAAATACCTTAAAACCTTCCAAATCCTTTAGAATCCCTCAAATTATTAAAATCTATTAACATTTCCTTAGAATTTTTTAAAATACCCTAAAATATTTCAAATCCTTCAAAATCCCTTGCAACTTTCTAAAGCTCTTGAAAATTCCTTGGAATCTTTTATAATACCGTAAAATAATTCAAAATAATTCAGAAAAATTCAGAAATGACTAAAAAGTGATTTGAGAAATAAAGTGACTGTAGAAGCCCTGTAGGAATTCCCTGACTTTTTACTTTTTTTCAAAATCCCTGACTTTTCCCTGATTTCCAGTTTTTCCCTGACCTGCGACCACCCTGAATAGATATCTTAAAATTTCTGATTAATTTTGACCCTTTGAAAAATGCAGGTAGTCACATATCATGCAACTGAGAAGTCTCGAAAACACAAGGAAGTTATAGTCGAAATCCAACAACCAGTATCAAAAAATACTGAATTATACGAAGTTGGTGTTGATGTCCCCTCGGTACCACCAACAGGAATGGCTGGATGTAAAATCATCAATGTTATGTACACTCTCAAAATAGAAGCCTTTGTCGACATAAACGAGTGGTACTATAAAGTTTTTCATAAAAATCTCAAGATTAGGATGTCCATTATAATTGGCACGATTCCCTTGAAAAATTATGAAAACCCTCAAAATACGGATCTTGTCATCAAAGAAGAAAAGAGTTCAAATGCTGATGAAAATGTAGATCTGTTACTACCACCTTGTAAGTATGATTATTACAAATTCAAGAATACTAATCGCCTAAATTTAAAAAAAATAAATGAAAAATCCTTTTTTTAAATTGTTGTTAAATGAATTTTTAAAACCAACTTTACGAAAAATTTAAAGTGAAAAGCCGAAATTGTTTACATAAGGAGGGGGCACAAAATGTACATGAAATGGATCCCTATCGGTTTTGATCAAATTTGGTAAAATTGTAGTTTTCATCGTCTCGATTGAAAAAGTCTATGGGCACAAATTACGAAAATGGACAGTTTTTGAGTTACAGAGGGTTAAAGTTCGAGCTATTTTGACAAACCTAGGCAAATATCTTAAAAACAGAAGCAAACCAATCAAACCAAGCGAACCAAATCAAATGAACAAACCCAAGCGAACCAACCCGAACGAACGAATCTTAAGAACAAAACCGAACGAATCACCCAAAGGAACTAACGCAAGCGAGCATGTCCAAACGAGTCAACACAAAACGGACCGACCCAAACCATCAAACCAATCCAACCCGCGCAAACCAAACAACTAACCTAAACAAACCAACACAAAATAATCAAAACCAATCAAAACCAATCAACTAAAACCAACCAACCCAAA
>CAKNYM010052098.1:23392-39842 GCA_932195095.1 Andricus curvator
TTCCCATACTTCTCATTTCCCTTAACTTTCTCTACTTCTCTCGTTTTCCTCAAATTCCCCTACTTCCCCTCCCCTAAATTTCCCTTATTCCTACTTCCCCGTCCATAATTTCCCCTCACTTCCCCTTCCGGAAGAAAGTACGACGGAGGGTCACCTGACCGAAACTATAAGGGTTTTGGCCTGGAGCAACGAAAGCTTAAAGAGTGACTAAAAAATGATTTGAGAAAGAGCAGTCACTAAAAGTGACTGTGAGGCAGCCCCGGTTATTCTTGACAGTTTTGAAAAGTACTTCTAACATAAATTCCCTGACTTTTGCCATTTTTTCAAAATCCCTGACTTTTTCCGGACCAACAAAATTCCCTGACTCTTCCCTTATTTCCAGATTTTCCCTCACTTTATAGAACCAATTTTATGGATTTTAACAAATTAACAAATAGGATAACATCTGTTCAATTTTATAAATTTGTAATTGATTTTAGTGCCATTAACGTACGAGAAAACTAAAATATATCGATCGTCGAAGCCAAATAAGGATGATCCAACAGGAGAGGAGGAAGACAGCGATGGAAAGGTTGAACCTTATTTTCCTATGTATCGTGTGTACAAGTTCGACGGGACAAAGAAAAGGGGAGGTACAAGTTAATAAATGACCGCAACCTAATGCACTCTCTCTTGTTCCGGTTACGGAATACTGACATCGATCTTTATGAAGATCATCTTCAGGTCCTGAGAAGAGCTCAAGAGGTCAGCTTCGAAAAAAATTACGGCACTAAATTACTTCAACAATTGTAAAATCTCACATACCTTCAGAAATTCGAAGAATATTTCTCATTATTATATTATAAACTTTTATGCAAATTGCTATACAAGCCATATGTTACGAATTGCAGACTGAGATAATTATGGGATCACGAAAAACCAGTCTGAATTAATTTTTTTTTTTAACTCATTATCATTATGTCACTGAAAAAAATTCCTGGTAAATCTTCAACTAAGTTTGCTTAGTTGGAAAATATAGTTAATCCAATTGCTTTCTTATTTGTGGGTAACTAAATTCTTTGCTGGGTTGACTATTTAAACCATTTAACTAATTGTAATTTATAAATTTAGGTAAGAACCTAATAAATACAAAACCTTCCAGGCTAATAGTGGAAATTTATTTGAATAGAAAAATCGAATCAATTACGTGTCGGAAACACAGCCGGTTTCCCTCATCAGATCTGTATAAAAAAATTGAAATTATAAGAACGAAGCAATATAATGTCATGACAGAATATATTAAAATATAAGGAAAGAATACCTTAAAACAGTTTAAAAAAGATTCCGCGCAAATTTCATTATGTGTGAGTTCCATGTCTTTAGAAAAACGGGAAAACTTTTTAGGTAGAGCTAGAAAACATATAACAAGGTTAAATTCGGAATACGTGAGTAGTGTAAAAACGAAGTGCAACCAGAAAATTTAATAAAAGAAGGAAGTAAGAAATTGATTTCATACCTGTAGAAAGATTTTTATTTTGTATTTATGTAGTGCAACTATTGTTTAAACTGTGGTAAAAGACAATACATTTTTTGTGAAGACGAAGCTTTGTGAAACTGTTTCATAAATGGACGTCGATCATCATGAAGGGATGTAAAAGTACAGTGTTAGGCAGCATGAGAAATAGCAAGGTTGAATTTCATTTCAGTAAAAGTGCGTTTATATCCATTAGGTTCAATATGCAAAATTTCTACCGCATTCCATTTATAAAACTATAGTCACCTCGGTGTTCTTGCGTTAAGTGTTGCTTTATTATATTTTTCATCTAATCTGATGTTACTCTCATGTTCTTTAACTCTAATTCATAGCGGAAGTTTCCATTGGCCAATGTAAACTTTTCCACAACGACAGGAAATTCTGATTACAACATTACATTTATCCAATGTATCGAGTCTGTCATTCCCTAATAATTTGACAAAAATGGTCAAGTTTAGTATCAATTCTAAAGACAGTTCTAATATTATCAGTTTCATTCAGAAGTCTTTTTATGTTATGTGAAATTTAGCTTAGAAAGGATATTGAGATAATTGCTTTTGAGTTTTGATTAGTATTGTCATTATTGATATTGTCGTTAGTGTTGTTAGTTTTTGTCCGTAGTTCAATTGATCTTTTGTTAATGTTCTTATCAATAAAATCAGTTGGATAGTTATTATAGAATAAGAGTTTTTTTAAATAGTTTTAAATTTTCTGAGTGAAAAGAAACGTCAGCTAAAAGAATGGCAGAATCAGCAGGATTTTTGATTATTCCAATTTTATACTCTATGGGATGATTAGAAAAATAGTTCAAATATCTTCCTAAATAAGTTTTTTTTTTTGTGGAACCAATTAGTTATTATAATATTATTTTCAGATCTTATTATTTCTAAATTTAAAAATCCAGCTGTGTTTCCGAAACGTAATTGATTCGATTTTTCTATTCTAATAAATTTCAATTATTAGTCTGGAAGATGTCGTATTTATTAGATTCTTACCTGAATTTATGAATGATAAATTTTCCTAAGCGTAAAAAAAAAGAAAATTTTATCCTTCTTATAAACTAATTGTAAGAAAAATACATTTTTCATTATATACTGTACATTTCCATAAAGTTCAGGATCAAATTAAACATAGTTATGACTTTAAGTTTTCAAAGGTATTTTTAAGACAAATTTCAGGAAGATTTTTAGGCTAATAAAGAATGTAGTGTATTTTCAAAACGCGTTCGATCTAAAATTGATAGTGTGGATTAATAAGTGGCTTTATACGCTTTAAATTTGAATTAATAAAGTATATTGTGCAGTAAAATTACATTAATTGTTTCCTAAATCTTTCCTTCCCATTTGTACTTTATTGACTTATTCTTTAAATTTGAATAATATTTAGACATATGTTAATAAAAGATTTACTAGTATCTAATGGGTGGCATCTATCTACGAATTTAGGGAACTTTTGCAATAAAAAATACAATAATAAATATTATTACTTGAATACGCACCTTTCTGTTCGCAGAAAGCATGTTCCTAATCCGTTCAAGATTCTCAAAAAAAGATCAGCTACCCTAAAAAATGTATCATTTCAATAAATTTATATTATTAGAATTCATAATATGCATTGATATTGTAACAGATGTATTTTTATTGTCTTGTTTTTATAATTTGAAAAAGTGCACATTCTATAAAAGCTAGTATAAAAGAACAATTTTGTTCGTTAATATTTTATTCCAACTTGTATCGTTTTAACAAAAACTTAATTTGTTTATTTTTAATGTTATTTTTGACGAATCAAACTAAAAATACGCATCCTATAAAAAAAAATTTATAAAAAATTTGCTTTTTTGGGTGAACAACGTTTGTCTGTTAATTTTTGCTCGTACCTTGTGTTGCTTTTCCATAATTTAAAAAAAAATTGCAATGTTGTTTTTTACGATTAAAAAAAACCAAGCTTCCTATCAAAAAGTAATTGATACAAAATTTAGACCTTTTTTGGTTTTGTCTATTCATATTTTTTCGTATCTTGCATAGTTTGACCGCAAAATGAATCTTCTGATTTTTCAGTATTTTTTGTGTGATCAAAATTGGAATTTTCGATTTTTCAAGAAAATTCAAGAAGTTGTTATGATAATCTTGTAGGGCTTTCAAAAGGCAACGTTTTTCTTTTTTTTGACTTTTTTCATATCGTGCGTTGTTTGGCTTAAAATTGTCATTTTCGTTTGTAGTTTTGAATTTTAAAAATTCCATAACTCTGATCATTTTATTTATATGGAAAAAAGTCGTGAAGATAAATTGTTCGAATTTCCGAGTACTACGAATAGCCTCAAATGCAATTTTTGAATCATAAAAAACGTGATCTCAAAGATTTTGAAAATGCTCTAACTTTTTGAATTTTCATCCAAAACTAAAACGGGGGGGGGGGATCAAAATTTACACAAATCTAATACCTTCTCTGATGAGAATGTAAAAATTCTGCGATGATCCTGTAGCAGGCCTCGAACTCAATACACTATTGACACTGTTTGACACTTCTTTTGAGCGATGACAATATTTCGCTCCTATTTCAAAAAAATGACACTCGAAAGACGATTTTCTCACAGTTGTCTGCTAATGGTACTATTTCTTTAGCTTTCCGTGAAAACATTTTTTGAACTTCTTCGCCAATTGGGTACAGAAACTATTTTATAAATGGGCGTTGATCATTATGAAGGGAGGTAGAAGTATAGAGATAGGCAACATGAGAAATAGCAAGGGTGAAATGCTATATGATACAGACGGGATACTAGACGCTTTCAGAGACTCTTTTAAGGAATAAATAAGTTTGTTCTTGAATAAATTTATCTTAAAGAGGGTTCTATTGTGAAATCACTATTGTGAAATCGTACACCGATTTTTACAATCTCATTGAGAAGGTATTGGTTTTATGTAAAATTTTATTCAATCGGTTTTCATCAAATATACACGTTTTGAGACACCCTGAGTCCAAAAAAACGATTTTTACGAAGGTGTCTGTCTGTAGTCTGTCTGTAGTCTGTAGGCACGATAACTTTCGAAAAAATAAACAGATTGGATTGTGCTTTGGCACACTTTTTTAAGGCCTAAAAAAAAGAACAATTTCTTTAACCAGCTATTTTGAATCAACATTCAAAAAGTTCAAGCATCTTGAAAATTTTTAAGACCATTTTTTTCAATATTTAAAAATTCTATGTACGGCTATTCATAGTACTCGGAAACTCGAACAATTTATCCCAATGACATTTTTCACTAAAAATAAAATTATCAGATTTATAGCATTTTCAAAATCCAAAAAAAAAAAAAAAACGAAAACGAACATTTTAAGCGGAACAACGCACGATATGAAAAAAAGTCAAGAAAAGAAGAACGTTATTTTTGAAAGTCCTACAAGATTATCATAACAAATTTTTGAATTTTTCCAAAAAAATCAAAAATTCAAAATTTGATCGTACAAAAAATAATGGAAAATTAAAAATTCCATTTTGCGGTCAAAATATGCAAGATAAAAAAAGAGATAAGAAGACAAAAATTGTGCACCCAAAAAAGATCTACAAATTTAAAATTAATTATTTTTTGATAAGACGCTTAGTTTTTCTTTTATTCGTAAAAAATAACATTGAAAATAAAAAAATTTAATTTTTGAACAAACGACACAAGCTATGAAAAAAAATTAATGGGCGAAAGTTGTTTACTTAAAAGGGATCTACGATTTCGTTATTTTTAATTTTTTGAAAGGGCAAGTAGATTTTTTTCCAATCGTAAAAAATAAGAATAAAAATAAAAAATTAAGTTTTTGGAAAAACAGCTGCAATAAAATGTATAATAACAACCTTTTTGTATAGGATGGGCACTTTTGTTTTAATTATAAATTATTAATTTTTTTTTTAAATTAATTATAAAAAGCCGAAGGAGCTTTAACAAAAGAGAATTCACAATCACCAAATTACAGTTGGCGATGATTTGACCTTTAATTTTAAAAGGTATGTGCGCAAATGTGGGGGAAATACAAAGACCGAGCGCGCTCAAACTTGCGAATATATATATATATATATATATATATATACTTATTTTCCTGAAAATTGTATATAAAATTAAACCAAATTTTGTTAAATACGAAAAGAAATCCTTGAGAATGAATAAGCGGGTCGACGCCTCCATTCCATACATCCTTTACTAATTTAGATTAGATTTTTCTAACGGGCCAAGTTTTAAATCTATCTCTCTAATCTTAATTGAATCTTAGAAATATTAATTTTTAATTAATATTGAATTTAATTGGATTTTAATCAAGATGTTTACTTGACGGGGAAACCGGGAGAGCCGGGAATTTAATTCCGTTATCGGAATTTTTATCTCAATTAGCACTATCAATCGCCGCGCTACGCGTTCCGATCAAAATTTCTTGTTCTGAAATAATCAAATGAATCTCTTCTATTTTCAAAGGAAAAAAAAATCTTTTTCTAGTGATAACAAGTATTAAAAAATGCTTCTGATTTTTTTATAGAAATTTTATTGCTAATCTTAAAGTAATTATAGAAAATGTATATAAACCACATTTTAAGGTCTTCAAAAGCTTTTAATGTAAGTTGAGGTCCGATAACAGAATTACTGCCCTGAGGGTTGTTTATCGAACGCTGGTTTTAGTGCAGCATACAATGAAGGCTTGATTGTTTTAAACGCAGCTCTACTTACAATTAATTATATGTACTGAGCTTTCCATAATTCCATGAATTTTACCCAGAACTAATATTATTTCAAATTATTTTTACCTTACTGAACTAGTTCCTTTTACACTATTAAAAAATATTTGCATGCATATCGCCCCCAAATTTTTTCGAATCCACAAAAAAATAAATGTGTTTTTGTTTTCGAAAAAAAATTATATTTAGAGGTTCCGCAAGCCCCATAAAGTTTACCACGTATTTCCCATAAGAAAAAAATACGTTTTTGTCAATTTTATTCAGAATCGTCAATATTAGATGAATCGAGTTAAAACTCAACATTTCTCTTCACATTTAGCGAAAGAATACAAATTAAAAATTACTTTTTAATATCGCCCAATAAGTATATTTTATAGGATCCTAAAAACCCCCCGTAAGTAAAAAAATTAGTTTTGCAATTTTTTGACGATACTTATAATTTTTTGCGGTTTTCTGAATGCAAATTGTTTCTAATAGATAAAATAACACTTTATACTGATAATTAAATATTTACGTAAACTACTTAAACAACTTATTATCGTTTTTAGCAATTTTCTCTTAGAATAGTTAGAATAGTCTCTTAGAAACTCGCCGTTTTTCTGAATTTTTTAACTTATTTTCAAATTTTTAGTTAGAGTGAGGCAATAATCAATTAAATTTAGCAGAAAAAATTCTTGGAATAATTTATTATTATTTATAATAATATTCTTTTAGAATAATGCTAGAAAGTTGCAGTTTTTTCTCAAAGTTTTCACTTTCTGTCCCTTTACAATTAGAGTGAGGTGAATTAAATTTTTAAAAATTATAATTACGTAAAATAAAGAAATTAAATGTAAATAAATGGTTGAATTTTCTCGATAAAAAATGGAAATAAATTTAATAAAATTTTCATAAATAAATCCATGATTAATCCTATAGAACTTTATAATTATTAAAGTTATGTTTAATATAATTTTTTAAATAATTAAATTGGGGATATTAAAAAATTTTATAAAATAATTAATTTAGGTCAAAAGGCATAATTGTTTAAACAATCTATTCTTATTTTTAATAATATTCTCTTTGAATAATAGTTTCAGTTTTTTCTTGATTTTTCCACTTTTTGTTAACTTTTTACTTAGAGCAAGGTAATAATTAATGCAATTCAATGCAAAAAAAAAGATAGTTGCGGTTTTTTCTGAAATTTTAAACTTCTTGTTCGCTTTTCACTTACTGAGATAATAATGAATTTATGTTCAAAAACATAATTGTTTGAACAATTCTTTAATAATGTACTTTTAATGTTTTTTCAATAAAGCTAGAAAGTTGTAGTTTTTTTTATTATCTCACCAATTAAAATTGGAAAAAAGTTTAAAATTTCAGAAAAACCGCAACTATCTAACATTAATATGGAAAAAGATTCTAGTTCTGTCCCTATACTTCCTATCCATTGATCGAAGTCGGGTGGGACTGACGTTATAACTTGACTCTCCACCTTACGACTGCTAATTATTTTGGACATGATTTTGACTCACAATAGTTATTTGTGATACAAGTGCGCAAAATGGGTGATTGTGTGCGAGTGTGAATTTTGCAGCATAAGCCGGAGACTCGAAGCATGAGTCGGTGGTTAGCGCACGAGCGAAGCGAGTGCGAAAACGTAGACTAGCGCTTCGAGCCGCAGGCGAATGATGCAATCACACGAGTTACCAATCACCTATGCGCACGTGTATCACACACTATTTTTTGCAACGCCCGTCCGAATAAGTTGTTAGGAGGAGGTAACGAAAAATACTAATTTTATATTGCATAGAGTGGAGTAAACAAATTTCTTTCGAAAAAAAATTTAAAAAAAAAAATTTTGGAAAAAAAATGTTGGAAAAAAAAATTTTAGGAAAAAAAATTTTGTGAAAAAAAATTTTGGAAAAAAAATTTGGAAAACAACAAAATTTGTTTAAAAAAATTTGGTTGAAAAAAAATTATTAAAAAAAATGTTGGCGTTTATGCTCTTTTGCCGGAGGGGGGGGGGGCTACGAAAACCTAAAAACAAAACTTCAATCATTAAAACATTTGTTCAAGTTAAATCTAAATTTATTTCAAGAAGATACCAAAACCAGTGTTTAAAGTTACCTATGCCAGTGTCTAAAGACTCTAAAGTTCCTCATCTCGAAAGTGCGCATGCGCAGCTTTTTCACGAGTGCCTAAAGTAAGCCATCTTCAAACTGCGCATGCGCGAAAATCATTCGCACACAGTCTACTCAAATAAAGTCCTTTAGGCACAATTTAGAAGCATGAAAACGTCAACTTTAGAGGTGGGTGTTGCAAAAAATAAATTTCTCGCATTGAGCTGGTAGTTTTGCGTATACTTCGAACAATGAAGAATACGAACAATAGAGTAGCCTCGGAATGGATTGAAACTTTGGTTGACGAAAAGCATGCTTCTGGTAAAGGAAAAGGTCACATTGCAGCAAGAAATGGACGCTGGGTGTTTGGAATGCTAGAGGGGGAACGATCCTAAGTATAGACAATTATTATGAGAAATAATGCAAAAGGGAAGCTAGATATCTTATATGTTCCTGAAACAAAGAAAGAGGAATGCAACGGTAGAATAATAGGAAATGGGTATTTGAAGAAGGGACTCGAACTATGGTCAGGAGTAGATAGCGGATCAGATGGTTGCCAAGAGGTCGGTTTGATGTTGAATGAAAAAGCAAGACAGCATTTCAAAGATCATGATTTTGTATCTCCCAGATTGTTGTGGGCTAGAATGAAATTGGGAATCGGAAGACTATTTATCATAGCGTGTTACGCATCAGTTGATGGTGAAAGGAGTGAGGTAAAAGACGCCTTCTGGGACACTTTAAATGATACTATAGGCACATGCAATCATGAGGAAAGAATCATTCTACTGAAAGATATGAATGGATAGATTGGGGTTCAACTGGAGGATACGGAAAGGGTGCTAGGTAATTTTGGAGATCCAAAATCAAATTGGAACGGACACAGATTGCTTAGCTTATGCTTAGAGAAGGGCTTGTTTATTACAAATACATGGTTTAGGCATAAAATGATCCACTTGTACACCTGGAGCAGAGGCCAGGCATGTCGTAACCTGATGCAACTAACGTGCGGAGAGTGCGTCCCTCCTGCTTGTTTTTCATGCTTGAGTGAACAAGCCTCCCTTGCTCCGCACATAAGCACATTCCGAAGCCATCACTTCTAGGAATAGCGTAACATAAGGGTGCTTATCTCCAGGTTCCAGTGTACAAAGGTTATGAGAGGTTCTGAATGTGGAACGGATCATTACTTCTTTGTCTTAAAAATTAACTTCAGTCAAGGATGGAGAAGAAAGAGATCCAAAAAGCCAAAACAGACGCGAGTCAAGACAGAGAAGTTACAGAAACCAGAAAAACGAATAGAACTTACAGACAAAATAAATGAACACCTAGCTAGAACAACTTGGGAGACGCTAATTCACAATAACGATATAAAGAAATCCGTGTAACCGTTAACGAAAAGAAACAAGCGTATCTAAGAAAGCTGAACATTACAGGCCTTTGCGATGATGAGAGAATTAGACTAGAAAATGATTATAGGGATAAGAACAGAAAAGTTAGGATAAAATCAAAGCGGAAGAAGAGAAGAAAATGGAAAACGCTTTCAAGGGAAATAAGAAATTGTTTTATTCGCAAGTGCACAAAAAAACAAGAAAGGAAGTAGTAGTATAGAGTTTTTCGGAATTAGGAATAGAGGGCGCGTCGGCTTTGTTTGAGGATGTCTTTGTTAGAAGTGCGACTGAAGTGTGTGGTACTGCAGTTGTAGAAAGAATGTCTGGTGATGCATGGTGGAATGATGAAATTCAGGCAGCCGCCCAAGAAAAGAAAAAAGCACATGAAAGAAGGTTGGAAATCACAGGCATTAACGATGAGGAAATAAACAGACTTGAAAATGATTACAGACACAAAAAGAGGAATCTTAAACTACTAGTCAACGAAAGTAAAGATAAAATCAGAACAGAAGGAGAGAAGAAAATAAAAAACGACTTTGAAGGAAGCAAGAAACTGTTTCATAAATGGACGTCGATCATTATGAAGGGAGGTAAAAGTACAGTGTTAGGCAGCATGAGAAATAGCAAGGGTGAAATGCTATATGATACAAACGGGATACTAGACGCTTTGAGAGTCTCTTTTAAGGAATTATTGGCAGGTGAAACTGTAGGACATCACAAGTGCGATATAGGGCACGAAATAAATTTATATATGGCTCCTATAAGCAATAAAATCAATATATGCAGGTAGTAAAGCGAATATGAGAGTAAATGGGCAACTGAATGTGGTTCGATATTAGGTAAGGTGTTAGACAAGGATGCGTTATGTCCTGTTGGCTGTTTATTATATTAATATACGAGGGTCTAAGAATGGCCCTCTTACACGAAGAAGGTGTTGATCTCGGAAAAGTGAAGGTACGTGGGTTAGCGTTTTATTAACGCATTTATTTTGTTGTGGATTCGAACAAAGTTGGGGGCGCTATGCATGAAAATTCGAGAACAAAAATTTTGAACCACCCTATTGTAGATGCTGATACATATTTCAAGTTTGGAATCCCCCCCCCCCCCCGAATGAGATTTATAATGTTGGAAGCTGTACTAACTCAATATGAACGTAGAAATAAGTACTGATATAGCTCAGAAAGTTTCTGCTTTTGAGCAAGTTTCCAACCAGCAAGCATCTTATTCGCATAGAGAGAAATTCGACCATAAGGAGAACTTTTAGGTTGTTTTAGCCACTTCTTGTAGAAGCAGACTTTCGACATTACTTTGGTAGTTCACTTAGAACCAACAAAATTTTTTTTATTTCCATATCCGCTCCTTTTATGGGAAAATATATGCTAAATTATGAATGGTTCATGTAAATTATGGAATTTCACGTCATGTGAATTTAATAACGAATTTTATTCAAAATAAATTTAATAAATATAACTGATATGTTCATGCAAGGCGTGAAATATAAATTTAGTAATAGAAGTTGTTCACGGGACAATTGCATCTCCAAAATTTAGTTGCAAATGATAATTTTACGTAGTTGTAATGTTAGTAAAAATGTTAAATTTAAAATTATTTCAATAAATTAAGAATATCTCAAACATTTGATGAGAACATTAACAAATCCTCGGTATTTCAATAAAAAATTATTTATTTCAAATTTTAAGTATCTAAAATTTGAGATTTTTAAATTTATTTTTAAAGTAAACAATTTGGACGTTCCCAAATTAATAATTTGAAAACAGAACAGTCATAATTAGACAATCTCAAATTTGAAAATTGATCATTTAAAATTTTAGGAAAATCATAATCAACTGAACATTAATTGACTGTGGTAGGCCTAAAAAAATAAGCAATTTTAAATGAAATTTACAAAATTAAATGAAATAGTTTCAGTACTTCAAATAGTTCTTTATTTTTCAATTAAATACGAATTAATTGAACCTTGAAAAGCCAAATGCAGAATTTGACCATTATTCATTTTAAACAATTTTAAATTTAATGATTCGACTTTAAAGGATTTTTTCACATGAGTTTAGTTTTCGATTATTTTTATTATTGAGTGCAACAATAAAAAGTGCTGTTCAAGAAAGTACACAAAAGATCGAAAATATTCATTATCATTTTTAATATTCCTAAATCATTAAAGCCTTTTTTCAAATGAGAAATTTTTCCTCAGATTACTTGGGAAAATTTCATATTTTAAATTTATTTAAAATCCTTTTCTTTAAAAATTGTGTTCAAGAGATCTCGCATAAATTGTTGTTGAAAACTTGATTGAAACTGATTTTCAGTTTGCACTTTTAAATTTTCTGGAATATTGTAAATCCCAATTCACAAATGAAAAATTTTCATTCTAAATATTTATTTCTAAAAGAGAAAATTGAAATTGTAAATGATTCTTGAATAAGAAAAGCAAAAATTATATATTTGACTCTTTGACCACACTTGTATCTATCTATTAATAAATATTACGAATTTTTTGCAACATCAATTTAGTAAATCAAAATTAAAAAATAAGTAATTTTATTTCATGATAAAAATTTTGTCTGAATGTTTCTAAACATTATGGATAAAAGAGAAAATTTTAAATGTGAATGTTTTTTCAATATTGGGTAATAATTTATATTTCTAAAATTATGCTACCACACTATAATTTCTAAACTTTTCCACGAGTTCAGATAAATGAGAAAAATGAAATTATGGACAAAAATTTAGAATATCTTAATTTTAATCATTAATTAAATAAATTAATAAAAAATGTTGGTATCAGTAAAAAAATGCAGTACCGGCAACCAAAAAATTACCGGTACCGACCATAAAATTTCTGGAAATTTTTTTAATGATTTGGCTTTTATTTTAAAAGATTAATTTCAAGTTTTCAAGATTTCAGAATATGTCAAAAAAAAATCTGGAAGATTTTAAGAAGTTTTTTTTTTTAATTTCGCAGGATTTAAAAAAATTTTAGGAAACCTTAAAATTATTTTAAAAGATATAAGTTATAAGTTAAAGTTGAGTTTTTTATAAGTTTTGATTATATTTGAAAATAATTTTAACCTTTAGGAGATTTCAAAAAATTACAAAAGGTGTTGATTTTTGAAGATTTTGAAAAAAAATAAGTTTTTTAATATTTTTGAAATGTTTTAAGAGAATAAAAAATTTCTTAAGCTGCCTGTGATAATTTTAAATGATTTCTTATTTTGAAAAATTAATTTTTAGAGAAAATTGAAAAAAATTTCGAAAGAGATATCTACAGAAGTTTTGAAAAGATACAAAACTAGTTTTTAAATTCCAAAAAATTTAAAACAAAATGTACATTTTTTAAGATTCCTAACAAAAAGCTTAGAAGCTTTTTAAGAAATTTCAAAGGTTTCAAAAGAATAAAAATATTTTCTCAAGATTTCTGGAAAAATTTGTCATGATTTTTTATCTTGAAAAATTAATTTTAAGAGAATATTTCAAAAGATTTCAAAAGATTTCCAAAGTTGTCAAATAAGAATCCGATATATTTTAAGGTAATTTTTTTAATTATCCAGATTTTTTTTTAATTTGAGAAAACCTTCGAATTATTTTAAAATATATTCAGAAGGAATAGAAGTTTGGAAAAAATTCAAAAATAATTTGTAATTTATAGATTTCAAAAAATTTTTAAACAATGTAGATTTTTTAACATTTCGAAAAAATTCGAGAAGCTTTCCAAAAAAAATGCTCTTAAGATTCATGGGAGAATTTTTTATGATTTTTTATTTTGAAAAATGCATTTTATTAACATATTTCAAAATGTTTCAATAGGTTACCAACATTGTGAAAAAAGAATCCTGAAGATTTTGAGACAACTTTTTAATATGCAGAATTTTTCAAAAATTTGAAAAAAATATTGAAAGTATTTTTTTGAATAATTAGAATGCTCAGAAGTTTATGCATAATTTTTAAAATATTTCAGGAAAAGGTTGAATCACTTAACTTAAAAAGATATTTAGAAGGATTAAAAGAGTTGAAAAGATTCAAATATAATTTGAAATTAGAAAATTTCAAGAAATTAAATATATATATAGCTTTTTGAAAAGTTAAAACTTTTGAAGATTTCAAAATATGTCAAGAAAGAATCTGGATGATTTTAATGCATTTTTTTTTTATTTTTTAGGATTTACATTTTTTTTAGGAAAACTTAATTATTTCAAAAGATATTTAGAAGTTTTAGAAATTTTGCAAAGATTCAAAATAATTAAAAATTTGAACAGGTTCAAAAAAATAGAAAACAAAATGTAGATTTTTAAATATTTCGAAAAAAAGTTCAGAAACTTTTCAAAAAATTTGAAAGATTTCAGGAGGATAACAAAAGTTTCTTAACATTTATGAGAAAATATCAGATGCTTTTTTATTTTGAAAAATGTATTCTAAGAGAAAATTGAAAAAGATTTCAAAACATTTCAAATGATTTCCTAAAATTATGGAAGAACAGTTTTAAAAAAGATCAAAAAAGAATTACAAACTTGAAAAGATGTTATAAAATTTGTAACAAAATCTAGATTTTTAAATATTGTTAATAACAAATTTAGAATATTTTTGAAAAAAAAAATAACTTTTTCTATAATTCGCGAAAAAGTGCCAGTTTTTCCACCTGTTTTTGGTGAAAAAAGTTACCGATTTTTGCTCGATGACGTGGCGCATGCGCAGTGCCAACCTTTCCGGGCAACAGTGACAAAAGTGGACAGATGCAGTGGAAAAAGTAAATGGACAGTGATAAAAGTGAGGAACAGTGGAAAAAGTAAATGTTATTTCGGGTGGGTTCGTGCTGCCTCGGGTGGACTCGTGCATCGTGCGCAGCCAACTTCATTCTATTTTCCGACTGTCGTCCCTAACCTAAAAGCAATTTCCTGAAAAGTCTCGAGTTGTGTATTTTGTATGTACTTTTGTCACTTGGAAAAAGCAAAAAAACATCGTGTGTTTCTCCGAAAATACTGTGCTTGGTTTTTTTCACGAAAAATCGGAAGTTTTGAAGCCCTCAACTTTATGGGCCAACTATTCAATTGTGAGAACCAGCTTATTATTACTGCCATATTATTGCCATGGTTTTGATCATTGCCATTGTCATTGTTGCGTCAATCGACAAAAAATCGCCTTCTTTTTACACAAAAAACAGGTAAACAAAAACTAGCACTTTTTAACAAATTATAGAAAAAGTATCGTGTCCCACACATTGAAAAAGCGACGATTTAAAACTCGTGTGATAGACACCCTCGCTCCGCTCGGGTAGCTAACTTCACACTCGTTTTAAATCTCTCGCTTTTTCAACTTGTAGCACAATATACTATTAAGAGAATATTTAAAAAGATTTCAAAAATTTTCAAAATAGAATCTAAAAGATTTTAAGGCAATTTTTTTTTATTTTGCAGAATATCAACCACTTTTTAGGAAAATTGAACTATTTTAAAAACATATTTAGAATTTTTGAAAAGATTCGAGAATAATTTAAATTTGAAAAGTTTTCAAAAAATGGAAAATAAAATGTAGATTTTCAAAGATTTCGAAAAAAAATTGAATAAAAAATTAGAAGTTTTTTCAGAATTTTGATAGGTTCTAAGTAACAGATAAAATTTCCTTAGGAAAGATTTGAACATATTTGAAAGATATTTAGAAGGGTTAGAAGTTTTAAAAAGATTTATAAATAATTTAAAATTTTTTCAAATTTCTGAAAATTTATCTAAAAATTGTTTATTTCTTCAAAACTTCTGAAAGTCCTGAATATCTTTTAAGCTGTCTCGAATTTTTTCTTATACTTTGTGAATTCCATAATTTTAGGAAATCATTTGAAATGTTTTGAAATCTTTTTCAATTTTCTCTTAAAATTTAGTTTTCAAAATAAAAATGTATTTGATATTTTCCCATGAATCTTAAGAAACTAAGTTTATTCTATAGAAAATTTGAAATCTTTTAAAATTTTCAAACAGTTTATCATTTTTTTTCAAAATCTTTAAAAATCTACATTTTGTTTTACATCTTTTGAAATCTTTTCCAATCTCAAATTATTTTCAAATCCTTTCAAAGCTTCTAAAGCTTCCAAATATCTTTTGAAATAATTCAGTCTGAGATATTTAAAAATAACTTTATGCTTTCTCAAGAATCTTAGGAAAATTATATTTGTATAACTTTAAAACGAACTAATAATAATTATTTTCTTTTTTCTCACATATCAGATTCTAATTTAACTCGAATTCAAGTGTTAAAGAACGTTTAACAAATAAATAGTTGTTCAAAATTTTTATTTTGTATTAAATATTATTTTCCCTCAAATCAGAAAACTATGATGCTAGTAGGGACGACTGAAAAATTCTTAAAATAAAATTCCCTAATTATACAATTCCCGAATAATAAAATTCCCGACAGTTTATAATATTAACGAATTTGAAAATTCCCTAATAATAAAATTCCCGACAGTTTATAATATTATCGAATTTGAAAATTCCCGAATAATAAAATTCCCGGCAGAATATTGCCGAATTATAAAATATCCGAACTAGAAAATTCCCGAATGATAAAATTCCCGACAGAAAATTGCTGAATTATAAAATATCCGAACTATAAAATTCCTCGATTGGAAAATTGCCGAATAATAAAATTCCTGAACAGTTTATAACATTACCGAATTGGAAAATTCTGGAATAATAAAATTCCCAAATAATAAAATTCCTGAACTGTTTATAATATT
>CAKNYM010052098.1:66835-85043 GCA_932195095.1 Andricus curvator
GAGTCACCAAGAAGATCAAATATTCTCCCACAAAATTCGAATTTTCAATAAAATACAAGAATTTTAAACCAAATATTTGAATCTTCAATTTAAGAAAAGAAATTTTGAACCAAACATGTACGAGTTAAGTTTTCAGTTAAAACCATTAATTTTCATCTAGAAAACATAATTTTCAACAAAATAATTAAATTTTGAATCAAAGAAAATTTTTTCAACTAAAATGATGAATCATCAACCAAATAAATGAATTTTTAACAAAGTAGTTCCACTTCCAACTAAGTAATTGAATTTTCTACCAAAAAAGATGAATTCTCAACGAAAAACGTGATATATTTCAACCACAAAAAGGAGTTTAATTTTATACCAAAAATAGTTGCATTCAACGAAAAAATATGAATTTTCTACAATTTGGTTTGAATCCTCAAGCAAAACAGATTAATTTTCAACCAAATAGTTTTGATTTTTAACCATAATAATAAAATTAACTTCAACTTTAGTTTATCCAAAATTCCCTAACTCTGTCAGGTTCTTCCTGACACATGTTTTTGTACAAATGGACGTATTAATTATGATATATATTTGTTTAAACAATAAATGCTTTAAATTCTCTTTCATGCTCTATAAATGCTCTGTTCGAGCTTAAATACTGCGCATATTCTCGAGAGAATTTGCTCAACATAAATTTTTGGGCATTTAAGAACTCTAGTTAGGCCCCTTTTTTACAAACGGCTTCAATGTATATCTTAGGAAGCTGTCATAACTTTAAAGATTCATTTTTATTTATCTATTTTAGAACGCTACGTGAACCTTTAATCACTGTTGGCTTGTGGGCTGATTTTGTTCGAGCCACGACCATTTCTGATAAGCAAGATGCGGATGCTGCCCTTTATCAAGCAATTTCGGAACTTCCGCAACCAAATCGAGACACTCTTGCATTTTTGATACTGCATTTGCAAAGAGTTTCCAGCAGTACTGAGTGTAAAATGCCGATAAGCAATCTGGCGAAAATATTCGGCCCGACTTTAGTTGGTTACAGTTGCCAGGAACCAACTGCGACCTCTATGCTCAGTGAAACGAAAACGCAAGCTACTGTAAGTTGAGCTAATTATTAAAGTAAAGTGAAAAAACTACGAAATTCTTGGAAATTAAAAAACAAAGAAGAATCTAACAATCAGCAGTAGGAAAAAAATGACTTTTATGGTTCAAAATAACGTACAGCCCACAAACATTGATCGATTTGGACAAAAAAAATTTGAAAAAAAACGGATAAGATTTCTAAGAGAGTTGTCGAGCCTGATTTTGAAATTAGGCTTTCATTTTTTTTATAAACAAACAAATATGACGAAAAAAATGGCCATTTTTTCTATTTGAGGTTCCTGGTGCTCGTCAATAACAGGAAATGGTTGAAATCGCCTAAATTTCATAGAGTAGCATTATTTGAAGATGTTCCAATATTATATGATAAACAACAAAAATTTTAATAAACAAATTATTTGTTGAAAGAGTGTTTTCTAGAATTTTCCATAATGTAATAAAAATTCCATAAAAAATAAAGGATGAAGACATTTCTTCTTGAGATTATTATTGTTAATATTATAAACAAATTTTTCTTCATTGAAAGAGTTTTGAGTTGGAAGGGAGGAAATTGCATTTATTTATTGTTTTATACATTGAAAGAGGCAATTTTTTTCTTTTCAACATTTTTATTGAGCTTAGGGAAAGAATTTTTTATAAAATTTTTTTCTGAATTGAAAGAAGGAAATTTTATGTTTTTAACATTTTTATTGATTTCGAAATCGAAATTTTTTTTCCGAATTGGAAGAGGCTATTTCTTCTTTTTAACATTTTTATTGAGTTGAATGAGGGAACTTTCTATTCTCAATTTTTTCCCAATTGGAATTTTTTGAGTTGGATCGGAGAAAATTGCGTTTTTCACTTTTTTCTGAATTTTTTCGTTGCAATTTTAATTGTTCCATTTAAAAAATTTTTATTTTAAAGTGAAAGTGTGGAAATTTGATGTATAAATAACAAATTGAACAATTATTGGTTTGAAACGACTTAAAATTAAAATAATTCAACTTAAAAGGATTTTTTAAAAGATTTTTATGGAGTTAGAAAAGAGGAAATTTTGGTTTCCAATATTTTATGAATTGGAAGAAGAATTGTTTATTTTTAACATTTTTATTGAGTTGGAAGGAAGACAATTTTAGTTTTCATTTTTTTCTGAATTGGGAGAAGCCCTTTTTTGTTTTTATACTTTTTATTCAGTTGGAAGGGGTGACATTTTCGTTATTTATTTTTTTCTGAATTAAAAAACGTCATTTTTTCTTTTTGACATTTTTATTGCGTTTAGGGAAAGAATTTTTATTTTTTTCTGATTTGAAATAAGGAAATTTTCTTTCTTTTCAAACATTTTTATTGAGTTGGAAGTGAGGAAATTTTTGTTTTCATTTTTTTCTGAATTAGGAGAGGCTATTTTTTATTTTTAACCTTTTTTTGAGTTTAAGGAAATAATTTTTTATTTTCGAGTTTTTCTGAATTGATAGATGCTTCTGTTTTAAAATTTTTTATTGGTTTGGAAGGGCGCAAATTTTTGTTATCTTAATTGTTTTTCTGAATTGGAAGAGGCCAATTTTTTTTTTAATTTTTTGAATGGACGGGGGGCAAATTTGATATTTTTAACATTCAGATGAAAGAGGGAAGCTATTTATTTTCAATTTGATACTGAATTGGAAGATGGACATGTTTAATTTTTAATATTTTTATTAATATGAGTTGAAAGGGAGGATTAGTTTTAATTTAGAGCATGGAAAATGATAGCGTGGATTTATATTTTTTAACCAGAAATCTTTACATTATTCAATTTATTAAAAGTTTAAAATTTTGCCGTCTAATGGCATTTAATTTAAAATTGTTCAATTGGAAAGTGTTGAAATCTTTGATTTTATACGTATAAATTATTGAGCGTTTCAATAAAAACAATTTAAGCCTAAATTTTAAAAGTTCAAAATGCACTTGAAGTGTTTTGTGTTTGACAGGAGGAAATTGCGGCTTTCAATTTTATCTGCATTTTCCTTTAGAATTTTGATGTATAAATAACAGTTGAACAATTATTAATTTGAAACGACTTAAAATTAAATTAATTAAACTTAAAAGAATTTTTAAAAAGATTTTTATCGAGTTGGAAAAGAGGAAATTTTGGTTTCCAGTATTGTATGAATTGGAAGAAGAATTGTTTATATTTAGCATTTTTGTAGAGTTGGAAGGAAGAAAATTTTGGTTTTCAATTTTTACTGAATTGGAAGAAGTCCTTTTTTGTTTTTAATTTTTGTATTGAGTTGGAAGGGATGAAATTTTGGTTATTCATTTTCTGAATTAAAAAAGGCCATTTTTTCTTTCTAACATTTTTATTGAGTTTAGGGAACGAATTTTTTATTTTAATTTTTTTTTCTGAATTGGAAGAGGCTTTTGTTTTAAACATTTTTATTGAGTTGGAAGGAAAAATTTTTGGTTTTATTCATTGTTTTTCTGAATTGGAAAAGGCCAGTATTTTTCTTTGTATCATTTCTGGTATTTTCAACATTCAGATGAAAGAGGGAAACTTTTTATTTTCTATTTTACGCTGAATTGAAAGACGGAAATGCTTTATTTCTAGCATTTTTATTAATCTGAGTTGAAAGACGGGATTAGTTTTAATTTAGAACACTGAAAATGATAGCGTGGACTTGTCTTTTTTTGCCAGAAATCTTTGAATTATTCAATTCATTAAAAATTAAAAATGTATTCGAATGGCACTTAATTTAAATTTTGAATTAAAAATTGGTTACGCCTAAATTTTCAAGGTTTAAAATTAAAAAGAGTTCCACCTTGAGTGTTTTAATTTGCAATTCAGTTTGGATTATTGCAAATGAAAAAATTTCAGTTTTAAGAAAAATTCTTATTATCTTTTTTTTTTCTTGAAATTCTCTTGAAATCTCTTCAAGTTAGTGAAATCTGCTCAAGTATCTTGAAGTCAGAAGTAGGTGTAAACTTGATCGTTAGATTCTTGTTTCTTTTTTTAATTTCCAAGACTTTCGTACAGAATTTAAATGTTGAACGTTAAAGAGGAATATAAATTTTGATTTATTCTGAATTTAGTTTCTTCAGTTTTAAATTTGAAGTCGTTTGGAGTCTTATAACTTTTTAATTTGCAGATCGTCGAGAACTTGTTGAAAATCCCCTCAGATTATTGGGCTAATTTTGTGAATTCCGAAAGCTTGAGTGGAATCGGAACACCAAGGACGGACACTCTTAGGCATACACCGTCTACAGAATCCCTTTTGAAACGCACAGCTTCTCGTGGATTTTTCCATACGCCACTAGGAACGAGGTTTGTATCCAAATTTTTTTTTATTTACAGAGCTCGGATAGTGCAAATTTTCTACTTTTTCAATTTTTTAAAGAAAAAGGCGACTTATCGACTTTTTTTCGTTTTTCTCAAAAGTTCGCTATACCTTTTTTCAATTTTAACCACAATTAAACTTTTAAAATTGAATAATTTCTCATTAAAGCTTTATACTTAGAAAAATTTAAAATAATAGTGTTTGAAATTAAACAATTTGTAATTTCGTGATCCGTATTCAAATTTTTAATTTTTTCAAATTCCAAGCCTTAAAAGTTGAACATTTTTAAGTTGAAAACGTTCAAAATCGATTAATTTCAAATTCAATTAAAATCTTCACACTCTTTCTCCCATTCCCCGTTTTTCCCTTTTCAAAAGAATTCTTCTTATTTCCCCTGGTTTCAAGAAACTTTACATTTTTCTCGTTTTTTCGCTTGAATGAGAACTGAATTAATAGATCCCAATAAGAAAATCCAACTATTTTTGGTTAAAAGTTAATTATTTTTAGTTAAAAATTAGACTATGTGGTTGAAAATTTAATTATTTTGTTGAAAATTCATCTTTTTGGTCGAAATTGTAACTGTTTTGTTAAACCTTCGCCTTTTTGGATATAAACTTTATCCTTTTGGATTGAAAATTCTTCTTTTATGGTAGAAATGTAATATTTTTTGTCTGAAAGTTACTTTTTTGTTGAAAATTGAAATGTTTTCTAAGAAAAATCGTCTTTTAGGCATGAAAATTCAACCACTTGTTTAAAAATTCATCCATTTGGTTGTAAATGCAACTGTTTGGTTAAAAATTCATTTTCCGTCGTTGAAAATCATTATATATTTTTTAAATTCAACTTTTAAGATTTACAATTCAACTGTCTTCTGAAAAATTCGTCTTTTTGGCATGAAAGTTCAACCATTTGGTTAAAAATACATCTAAATGCAACAGTTTACTTGAAAATATTTTTTTTTTCGAAATTCAAATATTTGCTTACAAAATTCAACTTTTTGTGTTAAAAATTTAACTGTCTTAAAAAACTGTCTCTAAAAAATTCATCTTTTTGTCTTGAAAATATTAAAAATATTGTTCTTTTACTCTTAGTCTTCTTTTTCGGTTGAAGAGTCTACTACTATATTTTTGATTCCGAATTCATCTCTTTTGGTTAATAATTCTACTATTTTTTTGAATAGTTATTTTGTTGAAAAATCAACCTTTTTTTAAAAAGTCATCTTTTTTGTCGAAAATGCAACCGTTTTCGATAGAATATTCGTCCTTTTAGACTGAAAATTCATCTTTTTGGTAGAGAAGTCATCTTTCTTTGTTGAAATTGAATTTTTGGTTGAAAATTCAATTTTTGTGGTTGAAAATGTAACTGTTTTCTAAAAGATTGGTCTTTTTGGCTTGGAATTCAACTGTTTGGTTGAAGTTTAATCTTTTTTTTTTAATTTGACCGTTTGGTTGAAAATTCATCTTTGTTGGTTGAAAATTCAAATATTTGACAACTATTTAGTTCAAAATTATTATTATTCTTTTTAATTCAACTATTTGATTGAAAATTAATCTTTTGTCTTGAAAACTCAACTATTTTCTTAGAAAATTTGTCTTTGGGTTAAAAGTTCAACTACTTTGTTGAAAATGTAATATATTTTGAATAAAAAATCGTTAAAAATTCATTTTCCGTCGTTGAAAATCATTATAGTTTTTTGAATATTCAACTTTTAAGATTTACAATTCAACTGTCTCCTGAAAAATTCGTCTTTTCGGCTTGAAAATTAACTTTTTCGTTAAAAATTTAAATCTTCTAAAAAATTCGTCTTTTTGGCATGAAAGTTCAACCATTTGGTTAAAAATACATCTAAATGCAACAGTTTACTTGAAAATATTTCATTTTTTTCTAAATTCAAATATTTGCTTACAAAATTATCTTTCTTCGTTGAAAATTATTTGTTTTGTTGAAAATTAAACTTTTTGTGTTAAAAATTCAACTGTCTTCTAAAAAATTCATCTTTTTGTCTTGAAAATTTTTAAAATATTGTTCTTTTACTCTTAATCTTCTTTTTCGGTTGAAAAGTCTACTACTATATTTTTGATTCCGAATTCATCTCTTTTGTTTAATAATTCTACTATTTTGTTGAATAGTTATTTTGTTGAAAAATCAATCTTTTTTTTAAAAAGTCATATTTTTTGTCGAAAATTCAACCGCTTTTGATAGAATATTCGTCCTTTTAGACTGGAAATTCATCTTTCTTGGTTGAAATTGAATTTTTGTGGTTGAAAATTTAACTGTTTTCGAAAATATTCGTCTTTTTGGCTTGGAATTCAACTGTTTGGTCGAAATTTAATCTCTTTTTTTTTTAATTTGACCGTTTGGTTGAAAATTCATCTTTGTTGGTTGAAAATTCAAAAATTTTGACAACTGTTTTGTTCAAAATTATTATTATTCTTTCAAATTCAACTATCTTATTTAAAATTAATCTTTTGTCTTCAAAACTCAACTCATTTGTTAGAAAATTTGTCTTTGCGTTGAAAGTTCAACTACTTTGTTGAAAATGCAATATATTTCGAATGGAAATTTTATTTAAAACAATTTATTCCCTTTTTTTCGTGAAAAATCACCTTGTTCCCCCTGTCTCGCATTTTAGGCTGTGAAGTCTGAATGATTAAAAATGAAGAATTTCATATTTGAATTATACAGTCTCAAATTCGAAGTCTTAATTGTTGAGTAATTTCAAGTTTAAAATGTTTTAATTAATGTTCCTGAAATTCAAAATTAATGAAATTTATAAACTTTTTGAATTTGAAAATAATCCAAGCTGACAAGTTTAAAATTTCAGAAAGAAATATTTTTAACCCAGATTCAGAATCCTTTAAGCTGAATGACTATTGTTAAAAAAAATTTTAACTTTAAAGTTTAGTTTGATTGTGCAAAGAATATTTGAAGACCAGTGACACAATTTTTTAAGCGATTTCACTATTTTGCTACTATTTCGAGAAAAAAAATTACACTATTTTCAAATCGAAAAGATGAATTTTGCTATCAAATATTTGAATTTTAAACCAAGAACAGTAAATTTCTACCAGAAAAGAATTGGCAACAAAATAGGTACATAAAATTTCAACCAAATAGTTGAATTTTAACCAAAAAGATTAATTTTTTACCAAAAAAGACGAATTTTTAAGAAATTTTAGTTTATATTTTTTTCGTTTCCAAATTTCTTCAACTAAATAGTTGAATTTTGAAACCAAAAGATTAATTTTTAATCAAAAATGGAGCAGTTAAATCTTCATTGAGAATTAATTTTCAGTAAATAAACGAATTTTCTGCAAGTCCGATTCATTTTCTACCAAATAGTAGTCAAATTTTATAACAAATTAATTAATTTTTAAACAAAAAGACGAATTTTCTATAAATCAGTTAAATTTTCAATCCGAGAATATGAATTTTCAACAAAATAGTTAAATATTCAGTTGAAAAAAATTACTTTTTAACCAAAAAAAAAATTTCAACTAATATTATGAATCTTCAACTAAAAAAAAATTGATTTTCTACCAAAAAATACGAATTTTTAACAAAGTACATAAATTTTCAAGCAAATAGTTGAACTTTCTACCAAACTGTTGAATTTTTTGTGAGTCAAAACAACCAATTTTCCACCCGAAAATGTTAATTTCCAACAAAAAAATTAATTTACAATCGAAATAGATTAATTTTTAACCAAAAAGGTAAAATTTCTACAGACAGAGATGAATTTTCAAACCCAAAAGACGAATTTTATATAAATCAGTGAAATTTTCAACTCGAGAATATGAATTTTCAACAAAAAAATTAATTTAAAACCAATCAATTAAATTTTTAACAAAATAGTTCAATATTAAATTAAGCAAATAGTTGAAATTTCTACCAAACTTTTGAATTTTCAACAAAATAGTTAAATATTCAGTTCAAAAATTACTTCTTAACAAAACAAAAATTTCTACTAAAATTATGAATCAACAAAAAAAATTGATTTTCTACCAAAAAAGACGCATTCTCAAAGTACTCAAATTTTCAACCAAATAGTTGAAGTTTCTACCAAACTAATGAACTTTCCAGTCAAAACAACGAATTTTCAACCCGAAAATGTTAATTTGTAACACAAAATTTAACTTACAATCGAAATAGATTAATTTTTAACCCAAAAAGGTGAAATTTCTACAAAAAGAGATGAATTTTTAAACCAAAAAGATGCATGTTCAACAAAAAGTTGAATTTTCAATAAAAAAAATTTGTCAGTCAAGAAAGGAAAAAAATGTCAATCAAATTGTTGATTTTTCAAGCCAAATAGACGAATTTTCAACAAAACTGTTGTATTTTCAGTCAAGAAGTATGATTTTTCAACCAGAAATTTAATAATAGTAGACGTTTAAACTGAAAAGAATTAACTTTCAACCAAAAATAGTTGGATTTTCTTAACTTATTCTATTAATTTTTATTATAACACTCATTAATTATTTTTTATATTAAATATAAATTTTTTAATTTAAATTTAAAAATTATAAAATTACTAATTAAAATTAAAATTTCTTTCATAATTATTAAATTTAGTTAATAATAAAAATATATAATTAATTTAATATATATTTAAATTTAAAAATTAATTGAAAATATTAATTAAATTTTTATACATTTTAAAATAATTTTTTCCTTCTAGTTGATCAGAGCTCTGTATGTGATTTAATTACTGTTTTCTAAAAATTTCTTATTAATGCTTTCTTAATTATTTCAGTCGGACGTTTTTGAGAAGAAACAAGAAATACTTTGCCACACCGCCGTCAAAATCAAGTTCTAAATATTAGTAAGATAATTTAATATATGGGGTATAGAATACACAACGCTTTATTTTAGTTGTACTTAAATAACATTTTAATTTAAAGGGAAGGTTAACTAATTACTAGCTGTTTTAATAAACTATTTTCACTCTTAATGTACTGATGTTTGTGCTTTTGTTAGAATATCAGTGTTAGTAATTTTTACTTTTGATACTGCTACATCATATGAATATGATATTATATTTCTTAATAAAACAAACCGAATTTTGTACAATTAAAAAACAATAAATTTGTCAAAAGTGGAATGTATTTTGTTAATTTTTCTAATTAACCATTTTAGACAAATTAATAACAACTTTATAAAAAATTAGTAGATACAATTTATTCATAGCTGCGCTTACTTAATTTGATATACTCACTTTTTTCACAGACATATTCACAAACGACGATAGGAACAGTACAAATTAGCTTTCCTGCTTATTAAAAGATTAAATTCAGTTTCTCATTTTTAATAAATAACGAATAAAATCCTGCTAATTTTCCTGCATTACTTAATAATAGCGACGAAAGTCAAATCACATTTTTCATCCTGACATTGTTTTTGATCAGAGTTATTTGGCATATTCACAATTAGTTTATGAAAAAGAGGACTAGAGCCTATTTGTAATTCTGCTACTGATAATTGTACAATTCTAGGATTAACTCTGAACTAAATATAAATTCGTGGAACATTTTATAAATGAATTTAAGAGAAGCAATGCAATTAAGTTCCTTAAATGAACCCTGAACTGTAACCAGAGAAAAAATTAAGGAACTAATTTATTACAACTCTTTCATCTTTATACATGATTTTTCTTTTAATTCCCAGCAAGTCTCCCAGAACTGTTTTAATCTATTATCACCATTCGAGCAAAATTGACGAAAATCTTGAATCATTCTTTTTTGGAATAGTTCATCTCCTGATGATGTAGACAACGATTTCCATTTTCGACTCACCATATGGTTCCAGGACCAAAGAAATCCCATCTGAAAAAATAAAATTAGAGATTTTTATTTTAGTCACGACAAAAAAATGTAATTATGACGTAAGATCAGGGTGTCCAGCAACCTTGAAAACCTGGAATTCTCCTAGAACTTTTTTTGAACCTTGAAAACCTGGAAATCTCCTTGAATTTTTCATGAGAACCTTGAATTCGAATTCTTTTTTTTTTGCTTTTAATAAAGTTATTTTAGAATATAATATAATTTATCTTTTGTTTATTACAAAATACATAAAGAAACTTCAAGGCACTTTTTGTAGACTGTACCAATAATTTTATAGATTGCACTGAACAGACTTTAATATTGTGAATAATTCTACAAGTTTTTACTTTCTTCTTCACTAATGTAGAATTTTAAAGTATACATTGTTTTGTGATATTCAACTTACCAGATTTCAAAGATTTCAAAACATTTCAAAGATTTGAAACGATTTCTAAAGGTTTCAAAACATTTTAGAAGAATTCAAAAGATTTCACAAAGATTTAATTCAATTCAATGATTTCAACAAATACAACAAAATTTTCAAAAGACAAATTTTCACAATTTTTCACAAATATTTCAAAGGATTTCAAACGTTCGAGAAAGGCGTGTACACTAGATTAACAAAATTTCCCAACGATTTCGAACACTTCATAAAGATTGCAAGGATTTCAAAGATTTTACAACAATTTTAAAAGATTCCAAAAAATTTCAAAAGATTGCAAATATTCCAGTGCTTTCAAACGAACATAACAAATTTCAGAAAGATTTCACAAATATTTCAAAGAATTAATAGGGATTTCAAAAGATTTTCAAAGATTTTAAAACATTTAAAAGATTGTATACGATTTCAAAAAGTTTAAACAAATTTGAGAAGATTTCAAAACATTTCAAAGATTTTATACGATTTCAAAAAGTTTCAACGAGAAAATTTCAAATGATTTCAAACAAACACAAAAGATTTCACAAAGAAAGATTTCGAAAATAGTTCAAAGATTTCAAAAAATTTCACAAAGATTTTACAAAAATTTGATAAGATTTCACACCGATTTCAAATATTCCAGTGCTTTCAAACGAATACAAAAGATTTCAACAAAAAATATTTCAAACATTTTATACGATTTCGAAAGATTTAAACAAACTTGAGAAGATGTCAATGATTTCAAACGAACATAAAAGATTTCACAAAAGAAGATTCAAGAAAAATTTCACAAAGATTTCAGAGACTTCAAAGATTTTACAACAATTTTAAAAGATTTAAAGTATTTCAATGATTTCAAACGAATACAAAAGATTTCAAATAATTTATAAGGATTTCAAGAATTTCAAAGATTCAAAAAAGGCGTATACACTAGATTTAAAAGATTTCACAAAATTTTCCCAAAGATTTCGAATATTTCATGAAGCTTTCAAGGATTTAAAAGATTTGAAAAAGGCGTGTACACACAGATTTGAAAGATTTTAACAAGGGTATAGTAAACCAAATCTCTAAGATTTCAAAACATTTGAAAGATTAGAAACGATTTACAAATTTTTTAGAAGATTTCAAAGATTCCAGTTGTTTTGAAACGAATACAAAAGATTTCACAAAGATTTCAAATATTCCAGTGATTTGATACGAATACAAAAGATTTCACAAATATTTCAAAGAATTCAGAAGGATTTCAAAAGATATAAAAAACTTTCACAAGGATTTTAAATACTTCAAAAGATTCAACGAATTCACAAAGATTTCAAAGATTTTATACGATTTCAAAAACTTTTAAGAAATTTGAGAAGATTTCAAAAGATTTCAAATAAACACAAGAGATTTCACAAAGATTAAAGAAAGATTTCAAAAATAGTTTGAAGATTTCAAAAAATTTCACAAAGATTTTAAGGATTTCAAAGATTTTACAAAAATTTTAAAACATTTTAAAAATATTTCAAATATTCCAGTGCTTTCAAACGAATACAAAAGATTTCGCAAATATGTCAAAAAATTCATAAGCATTTCAAAAGATTTCAACAAAAAATATTTCAAAGATTTTATACGATTTCGAAAGATTTAAACAAATTGGAGAAGATTTCAATGATTTCAAACGAACATAAAAGATTTCACAAACGAGGATTTAAGAAATATTTCACAAATATTTCAAAACATTTCACAAAGATTTCAGAGATTTTAAAGATTTTACAAAAATTTCAAGAAGATTTCACAAAAATTTCACAAAGATTTTAAATACTTCAAAAGATTTCAAGGAATTCACAAAGATTTCAAGGATTTCAAATATTCAAAAAGGGCGAGTACACTAGATTTAAAAGATTTCGAACATTTCACAAAGATTTAAAAACTTTCAAAGCATTTCAAAGATTAGAAATTATTAAAAATTTGTTTAAAAGATTTCAGAAAGTTTTCAAGTATTTCAATGATTTCAAACGAACACAAAAGTTCTCAAAGAATTCATAAGGATTTCAAGAATTTCAAAGATTCAAAAAAGGCGTGTATACTAGATTTAAAAGATTTCATAAAATTTTCCCAAAGATTTTGAATATTTCATAAAGCTTTCAAGAATTTAAAAGATTTGAAAAAGGCGTGTACACACAGATTTGAAAGATTTCGAACATTCTATAAAGATTTTCAAACTTTTAAAAGATTTCAAAACATTTGAAAGATTAGAAACGATTTAAAATTTTTTTAGAAGATTTCACAAAGATTTCAAATATTCCAGTGATTTGAAACGAATACAAAAGATTTCACAAATATTTCAAAGAATTCATAAGGATTTCAAAAAGACTACAGTACACCAGGTTTCAAAATATTTCAAAGATTTTACACGATTTCAGAAGGTTTCAGCAAATTTAAGAAGATTTCAAAACATTTCATTCACTTCAAACGAACATAAAAGATTTCACAAACAAAGATTAAAGAAAGATTTCACAAATATTGCAAAGATTTCAAAAGATATAAAAAACTTTCACAAAGATTTTAAAGATTTCAAGAATTTCAAAGATTTTACAAAATTTTTTAAAGATTTCACACAAAAATTTTTAAGATTTCACAACGATTTTAAATACTTCAAAAGATTCAACAAATTCACAAAGATTTTATACGATTTCAAAAAGTTTCAACAAATTTGAGAAGATTTCAAACAAACACAAAAGATTTCACAAACAAAGATTAAAGAAAGATTGCAAAAATAGTTCAAAGATTTCAAAAATTTCACAAATATTTCAAGGATTTCAAAGATTTTACAAAAATTTAAAAAGATTTCAAATATTTCAGTTCTTTCAAATGATTACAAAAGATTTCACAAATATCTCAAAGAATTCATAAGGATTTCAAAAGATTTCAAGAATTTTAAAGATATAAAAAAATATATTTCAAAGATTTTATACGATTTCGAAAGATTTGAACAAATTTGAGAAGATTTCAATGATTTCAAAGGAACTTAAATGATTTCACAAACGAAGATTCAAGAAAGATTTCACAAATATTTCAAAGATTACAAAAAATTCCACAAAGATTTCAGAGACTTCAAAGATGTTACAAAAATTTTAAAAGATTTCACAGAAATTTCATGATTTCAAATACTCCAAAAGATTTCAACGAATTCATAAAAATTTCAAAGATTTCAAGGATTTCAAAGATTCAAAAAAGGCGTGTACACTAGATTTAAAAGAGTTCGAACATTTCACAAAGACTTACAAATTTTCGAAACATTTTAAAAATTACAAACGATTTAAAACATTTTTAGAAGATTTTACAAGATTTCACAAAGATTTAACGTATTTCAATGATTTCAAACGAATACAAAAGATTTCAGAGTATTCATAAGGATTTCAAGAATTTCAAAGATTTCAAAGATTCAAAAAAGGCGTGTACACTAGATTTAAAAGATTTCACAAAATTGTCCCAAAGATTCCGAATATTTCATAAAGCTTTCAAAGATTTGAAAAAGGCGTGTACGTACAGATTTGAAAGATTTCGAACATTCCACAAAGATTTTAAAACTTTCAAAAGATTTCAAGGATTTTAAAAAGGTAAACCAAATCTCTAAGATTTCAAAACATTTGAAAGATTAGAAACGACTACAATTTTTTTTTAGAAAATTTCAAAAAGATTTCAAATATTCCAGTGATTTGAAACGAATGCAAAAGATTTCAGAAAGATTTAAAAAATTTTGTTTAGAAGGTTTCAACAAATTTAAGAAGATTTCAAAAGATTCTAATGACTTCAAACGAACATAAAAGATTTCACAAACAAAGATTAAAGAAAGACTTCACAAATATTTCAATGATTTCATATTTCAAACAATTTTTCCTGGGGTTATAAAAAATATCGGAAGATATGGAACGATTTTATAGGACCTATCAGGTTTTAGGATATTTAAAAAAATTCCAAGGGATTATATAAGATTTCCGAGGATTTCAATGATTTTAAGGCATTTTAAAAGCTCTCAAGGTATTTTAATAAATGTTTTATAATTGTAGGCAATATCACCAGATTTCATGCAATTTCACGGGATTGCATAATATTTTAGTGGATTTTAAAGAACTGATTCATAAGAATTGAGGTATTTCGTAGAATTTCAAATATTTCAAGGTATTTCCAAAGATTTTTAAGAATTGTTAAGGTTTTAGGAAATATTTTTTTTTAATATTCCAATGAGTTTTCAATTGATTTCAATAATTTGAAGGGATTCCAAAGGATTTTAAGGAATTTTAAAAATTCCCAGGAATTTCAAAGAACATTAAAAAAAGTTTCAGGAGATTTCAAAAGATTTCAAAGATATTAGCATATTTTAAAAAATTACAAGGAATATGTAATTGATTACAGTAATTGAATGGGATTTCAAAGGATTAAAAATATTTTATGGTATTTTAAAAGATTCAAAGGCTTTTTCAAAAGCTTTTTAAATTTTGAAGGGATTTCGATAGATTTTAAAGGATTTTAAAAATGTGAAGATATTTCCAAGGATTTTAATGATTTTAAGGGATTTAAAAAAATGTTATTCGGTTGTAAAGAATTTCCTAGAATTTCAAAAAATATGGAACGATTTTACAGAACCTCTAAGGTTTTAAGATATTTTAAAAGATTCCACGAGATTTTAGAAGATTTCCGAGGATGTCAATGATTTTAAGGGATTTGAAAAAATTTCCAGGTATTTTAATAAATTTCCCATGAATTCAGGAAATATCAGATTTCTTAGAATTTCACTGGATTTTATAACATTTTAATGGATTACAAAGAATTTACTCACGGGAAGTGAGGGATTTCGTAGGGTTTCAATGATTTGAAGAGATTTTCAAATATTTGTTTGCAATTCGTTTGAATTCATTTAGAATTCAGGCTGAATTCTTATTAATTTATCCTGAATTCTTTTGAATTCTTGGGAATTCTCTTAATATTTTTTAATTCTTCTAAATTCTACTCAATTCAATGGATTTTCAAAATCTTGTTTAGTTTTTGTTTAAATTCGTCCTGAAGTACTTTAAACTCATCTTTGATTCTTAGACATTTCACTAAATTCTTTTAAATTTCCTCAAATGTTTCTAAACTTATTTCAAACTTACTGAATCAATGATTTTTTCATATTTTAAACTATTTTTAATTCACATGAATTTTTTTAATTCACCTTTAATTTTTATGAATGACATCGAATTCTTTTCATTTCCCTTAAGCTTCTTTAAATTCACTCCAATTTTGCTTAAACCAATTGAATTTTTTGGATTTAAAAAAAATTTCAATTCATTTGAATCTAACTTGAATTGTTTTGAAATCTTATAAATTTATCCTGAATTTGTTAAAATTCACCTGGATTTCTTATAAATTTCATCGAATTCTTTTTAATTTTTTTAAATTCAACAGAATATTAGTCACATTATTATTGCACATGAGTCACTTTTGGTGACTTCTTCAGTTCAAATAGGTCACATTTTTAATTTTCTCAAGAAAATTAGGCTATTGCAGCTCTGAGAATAATACATTGAAAACTTATTAATTTAGATTGGTTTTATTCAATTTATAAAAGATTATATATTAACCCTTAACCGGCACCACGGGTCTAGATGACCCAGGGACATTTTTTGATGTTCCAATATCTCAGATTCAAACGCCAAAACAAAGGGCATAGAATTAAAAAAATGATGAAAAACGTAAATTCAATTTTTTCTAAAAAAAACACCTTTCGGCTTAAATTAATACATTTTTTACAGCATACACTATTACGTTTATTTTTGTGTGAAAGTGCATCATTTCAAAAGTAAGCAGTTCAATTTTGATGTAAAAATTGAAAAAGTGATCTAATTTTGTGTAAAAAACGGCATTTTTTAACTTCCTCTACCCATTTTAATGTTATAAACTACTTTAATTTATTTATATCAATTTTAAAACTATTCACTCTTACTTTTAAAGAGTTAAAAATAATACATGAATTTTTACAACCCGAAAAAATGCATTCCATCTGACCCAGTGTGCCCTTCTTGTTCCATACAGGAAGTGTGCCGGTCAAGGGTTAAAAATGTTCCAAGATTATAATTTTGGTCTCTAAATATTGATGGTAAATTAAAATAAAAAATTAGTCAGAGAATTTTGAAATTGAAGTTTTGCGGCCACCCTGTTTTAAAAAATGAACTCTCCAATATCAATTAATTTGAAAGTTCTAATTTATCTCTTCAAAAATAAATTATTGAAAATGGAAACAGGTAAAAATTGGCTTACCCTTCTGTCCAGACTGTAATCGTCATTACTTTTTCCACTGACATGTCTTGTAATATAAGCTTCATGAGGACTTGGTTGGTCTGAATGAACCGGATATCTTTTCTGACCCGTAGTTCGTCGCACGACATTTGTTCCAGTTCGTGGTCTTGGCCTTATACCAGTGTTAGAAGGAACCAAAATAAAGGCTATACCAGTTATGTGAACATACTGACGATCACTTTCTGTACTTTCAATACTTTCAATCATACAAGGTACAAATCCGAACCTTTGTAAAATCGCCTCTTGCAAAAGAAATAATCTTCTGGTATAGGTGTCCTCCCGAAATTCTGTAACAAAAATTCAATATTCATTGATCACACAAAATAAGTCCAGACAGGATTAACTAGTAGAGTAACACCCGTTCCTACACAAATATATTGTACACAGCGTATCCTGATCACATTTTTCGTACACAAAATATTTTTTACACAGAATATTTCATGCATCGAATTTAATACTGTTATATTTTTCCTATAGAAAATATTTTCTACATAGAATATTTCCTACACAGAATTTAATACTGTTATATTTTTTCTACACACAATATTTTCTACACAGAATATTTCCTACACAGAATTTAATACTGTTTAATAAGTTTTATTTTTCATACACAAAATATTTTCTACACAGAATATTTCCTGTCACGAATTTAATACTGTTTTATTTTACCTACACAAAATATTTCCTACACAGAATTTAATACTGTTACATTTTTCCTACACACAAGATTGTTTATACAGAATATTTCCTGATACACATAATTTAATATTGTTTAATACTGTTATATTTTTCCAACACAAAATATTTTCTACACAGAATATTTCCTGCATCGAATTGAATACTGTTATATTTTTCCTATACAAAATATTTTCTACATAAAATATTTCCTACACTGAATTTAACACTCTTTAATCAGTTTTATTTTTCATGCACAAAATATTTTCTATACAGAATACTTCCTGTACCGAATTTCATACTGTTTTATTTTTCCTACATAAAATATTTTCTACACAGAATATTTCCTACACAGAATTTAATACTGTTATATTTTTCCTACACACAATATTGTTTATACAGAATATTTCCTGCTACACAGAATTTAATATTGTTTTATTTTTCCTACACAAAATATTTTCTACACAGAATATTTCCTGTACCGAATTTAATACTGTTTTATTTTTCCTATACAAAATATTTTCTACACAAAATATTTCCTAAACAGAATTTAATATTGTTTAATACTGTTTTATTTTTCCTACACAAAA
>CAKNYM010052098.1:87183-101860 GCA_932195095.1 Andricus curvator
GAAATATTTGTGAAATCATGAAATATTTGTGAACTAATTGAAATCTTTGTTCAATATTTTGAAATCTAGTACGAAATCTTTACGAAATGATTAAGATCTTCTAAAATATTTGGAAATACTTTCTAATCTTACAAATCTTTTCAAATCTATGAAATCTTTGAAATCTTTTGAAATCTTCTGAAATATTTTGAAATATGTTTTTACTCAAATTCCCTGTCCCCACTCAGAATGATAAATCTTTTAGAAAATTCCTTATTTAAAATTCGAAATTAAAATTCTTTACTGACACAAATTTCCTGCTCAAACTCAGAATTAGAGTAATAAAATATATGAAACTATTTTTAATTTGCATACTAGTGCATTGGAGAGAAAAATCTCGGTCACTGAATCAAATTCCTGGTCATTTCCCGATGAGAGGAATATTAATTACTTGGTAATAATAAATAAAGAAAGAAATGCAAATTTGCAAATATACCTTCAAAAAGATAACGCCTTTTAGTCATCAGACATTTAGTATCCAAAGGTATGAAAATTGGACCTCTAAGTGGATCGCTTTTCAAAGTAAAAGGCAATGCCAACAAATCACTAGGTATCGGCACCATGTGTATTCCACACATTTGTGCTTTACGTTGCCAGAGAAATATCTACAAAAAATTATTATATTTAAAAAAGTAGCTTACTTCATATTTCACTTATGAAAATGAATAGAATAATAATAATCTTCCAATTCATTAATTCACTTTGCAGGCCTCGGACTCACTTGAGAGATCAAAAATAGTGTAAATAGTGTCACATATTTAAAAAATAGTGTCAAAATAGTGTCATCAAATTATTCAAGTATTAACCTTATGTGTAGTCGGAATTTAAAAGTGTATAGTTCGAAATAAAAAAAATGTGCAATGGAAACTTTATTTTTTAAGCAAAATTTCCACTTTTTCTAACCTAATGTTTTAAAAGTATTAAAAATTAACTTCAATGTTTATTTAAAATGTTATTCTTTAATTTATGAATGATAAAAATTCATATTTATTTATTGCAGGATCGTTTTTCCACATTAATTCGGTTGAAAAGCCAACTATTAAATTTTTTGTTAAAAATTCATATTTTTTGGTTAGAAATTTTATTATTTGAGTCAAAATTAACTTTTTTGGTGAAAATTGAACAATTTTGTTAAAAATTAAAATATCTTGTTTGAAAATTCCACTGTTTTTTTAAAATTTGGTTTTGTGGCTTGAAAATTCAACAATTTGATTGAAATTTTTTTTCTTTCTAGACTAACAAATTTTTTTGGATGAAAATTCAACTATTTCGTTGAACAGTCATCTTTCTAGTTTCAAACGTCCTGTAGAAATTTTACCTTTTATGGTTATAAATTCAACTTTTTGATTGGAAATTAATATGTTTTGGTTAAAAATGAACTTTTGTTAAAAATTAAACTATTTTGTAGAAAATTCCCATTTTCGGTTTGAAAATTCAACAATCTGATATAAAATTGAACTATTTGCTTGAAAGTTTATTTATTTTGTGGAAAAATCGTCTTTTTTTATAGAAAATAAATTCATATTTTTGGTTAGAAATTGTATTATTTCAGTCAAAATTGAACTATTTTGTTAAAAATTCAACCATTTTTATGAAAAGTATTATTTCTTGGTTGAAAATTCTGTTTTTTTTTTTAAATTAAACTATTTTGTTGAACATTCATCTTTTTGGTCTCTCTTACTATAGATATCTCTTACTATAGAAATATCACCTTTTTTTGGTTAAAAATTAACTTTTTTTGTTTAAAATTCAAAAATTTTGTTAAAAATAAAATGTCTTATTTGCAAATTCCACGGTTTTTTGAAAATTTGGTTTTGTGGCTTGAAAATTCAACAATTTGATTGACATTTTTTTTCTTTCTACACTAACAAATTTTTTTGGTTGGAAATTCAACTATTTCGTTGAAGAGTCATCTTTATAGTTTCAAAAGTCATCTTTTACTGTAGAAATGTTACCTTTTATGGTTAAAAATGCAACTTTTTGAGTGGAAATTAATCTGTTTTGGTTAAAAATGAAGTTTTGTTAAAAATTAAACTTTTTTGTAGAAAATTCCCATTTTCTGTTTGAAAATTCAACAATTTGATATAAAATTGAACTATTTGCTTGAAAGTTTATTTATTTTGTGCAAAATTCGTCTTTTTTAATAGAAAATAATTTTTTTCGATTAAAAGTGCAACTGTTTGGTTGAAAATTTATGTATTTTGTTGAAAAATCGTCTTTTTTGGAAAAAAATTAATTTTTTTGGTTTAAAATCAAGCTTTTTTAGTTGAAGATACATTTTAGTTGAAAAATCGTTTTTAAAAATTGAAAAGTAATTTTTTTTAACTAAAAATTTAACTATTTTGTTAAAAATTCAACTGATTGGTTGTAAATGCACCTTTTTCTGGAAAATTCATATGCTCTGGATGAAAATTCAAATGTTTTGTAGAAAACTTATCTTTTTGGCTTGAAAATTCAACAATTTGGTAGAAAATTCAACTATTTGGTACAAAATTAAAACTTTTTGTAAAAAATTAATTTTTTTAACGAAAATTCTCTTAATTGAAAATTTACCCATTTTGTTTAAAATTCAATTGAATGGTTGAAAATGAACTTATTGTTGAAAATTTATTTGCTTGGATTGAAAATTCAACTGAATTGTAGAAAATTCTTCTTTTTCGCTGGAAAATTCTACAATTTGGTAGAAAACTCAACTATTTGGTATAAAATTAAACTGTTTTGCAGAGAATTATTTTTTCTTTATTGAAAATTATTTCTCTTGAATGAAAATTTAACTATTTTGTTTAAAATTCAACTGATTGGTTAAAAACTAACTTTGTTGTTGAAAATTAACTTTTTTTATAGAAAATTCGTTTTTTTGGTTTGAAAATTTTTCTTGAAAAAAATTCTCTTAAATGTCAATTTAACTACACCACTTTTTGTTAAAAATTAATCTTTTTTAATTCAAATATTCAACCATTCATTTAAAAATTTTTAGATACGAAAAAATATAAACTAAAAATTAATCAAAAGAATTAATCTTCTTGTTTGAAAATTCCACTATTTGGTTTAAAAAGTATGTATTTTGTGGATAATTATTTTTTTCGGTTGAAAATTAATCTTCTATGTTGAAAATCCATCTTTTTGGGTAAAAATTTAAACATTTGGTTGGAAAATTAACTATTTTGTAGAAAACTCATCTTTTTGGTTAAAAATGCAACTGTTTAGTTGAAAATTAATCTATTTTGGTTGAAGATTTAACTATTTTGTTGGAAATTCGTACTTTTTGGATAAAAATGAAAAATTTTTCTTGGTTAAAATATCAACTATTATATGTTTTATTAAGAATGATTTGTTTTTCCTTAAAAATTCAATTACTTGGTTGAAGTTTGTATAGATAATTCATAAGAAACATTAATATTTTACCACCCCTCACCCCACTCATCATCTAAAGTTAGTATGTGATGATTCCTAAATAAAATACACGAACAAAATTTAGTTGTTAAAAATTACGTAACGGTGGGGGTCAAAACGACGGGGTTTTTTAGGGTAATTTTTTTCGAAATAGTAGCAAAATAGTGTCATAGCTCAAAAAAGTGTAAAATAGTGTCAATAGTGTGGCGAGTCCGAGGCCTGAACTAAATTTAACTAAATTAACTAAACTAAATATTAATAAACTAAATTCTAGATTCTAAAAATATCATTTTTACCAAATCAGCGACAATATTTCCGGAAGATGCAACCCACTGCACAACCAATTCAAACGAATGATCAGCTTTGAAGACAGATTGATATCTTAAATGTCCCCATTCAATTCTATCACTTTTATTGTTTATATCAATATCTAGATGAGTATGCTTATAGGGAGGAACTGAAACAAAATAATTAAAATAAAGTTGAAAAAAAAGTTGAAAAAAGTTAGGAATTATAAATCATCTTATAAATTTTCAGATATTATGAAATCTTTGTGAAAATATTGTGAATTCGTTGAAATCTTCTCAAATATTTTGAAATACTTTGCAATCTTTAAAATCTTTATGAAATATTTTTGAAATATTAAAAACCTTTTGAAATCTATGTAATCTTTGAAATCTTTGTGAAATCATTGTGAATTCATTGAAATATTTTCTAATATTTTGAAATAATTTGCAATCTTTAAAATCTGTATGAAATCTTTTCTAAATCTTAGAAATCTTTGGAATATTTGTGAAATATTTTTAATCTTTATGAAATCATTTAAATCTGTGAAATCTTTGTAAAATATTTCGAAATCTATGAAATCTTTATGAAATTATTTAAATCTTCTAAAACATTTTTAAATACTTTGTAATCTTTGAAATCTTTCAAAAATACTTTAGAATCTTTGAAATCTTTGTGAAATCATTCAAATGTTTCTTAAATCTTTGTGAAATCTTTTGAAATCTTTGTAAAATAATTTGAAATCTTCTCAAATATTTTTAAACCCTGTGTAATCTTTAAAATCCTTATGAAATCTTTTTGAAATCTGAGAAATCTTTTGAAATCTTTGCGAAATCATTGAAATCTTTGAAAATATTTGGAAATACTTTGCTATCTATGAAATGTTTCTTAAATCTTTTAAATATTTTGAAATCTTTGTGAAATCATTGAATTCTTGGTAAAATCTTGAAATCTTTGTGAAATCGTTGAAATTTTTGTGAAATAACTGAAATCTTTAAAACCTTTCTGAAATCTTTTTGAAATCATTGAAACATTTATTAAATCTTTGTGAAATCATTGAAATATTCTCAAATACTTTGAAATCTTTGCGAAATCATTGAAATCTTCTAAAATATTTTGAAGTACTTTGCCATCTATTCAATGTTTGTTAAATCTTTTAAATTTTTTTAAATCATTGTGAAATCATTGAAATCTTTATGAAACCTTTTGAAACCGTTGTTCAAACCATTGAAATCTTTTTGAAATATTAGAAAACTTTTGATATCTATGAAATCTTTAAAATATTTGTGAAATCTTTCTGAAATCTTTGTGAAATCCTTGAAACATTTATTAAATCTTTGTGAAATGACTGAAATCTTCTAAATATTTTGAAATACTGTATAATCTTTCAAATCTTTGTGAAATCTTTGTGAAATCTTTTGAAATCTTTGTGAAATCTTCTAAAATATTTTTAAATACTTTTTAATCTTTTTAAATCTTTTAAAATCTCTGTGAAATCTTTAATATCTTTGTGAAACCATTGAAATCTTCGCGAAATCATAGAAGTCTTTGTGAAATCTTTGTGAAATCCTTGAAACATTTATTAAATCTTTGTGAAATGACTGAAATCTTCTGAATATTTTGAAATACTGTATAATCTTTCAAATCTTTGTGAAATCTTTTGAAATCTTTGTGAAATCTTCTAAAATATTTTTAAATACTTTGTGATCTTTTTAAATCTTTTAAAATCTCTATGAAATCTTTAAAATATTTGTGAAATCTTTCTGAAATCTTTGTGAAATCCTTGAAACATTTATTAAATCTTTTTGAAATGACTGAAATCTTCTAAATACTTCGAAATACTGTATAATCTTTCAAATCTTTGTGAAATAACCTTTGTGAAATAATCTTTGGGAAATAATCTTTAGGAAATAATCTTTGTGAAATCTTTTGAAATCTTCTAAAATATTTTTAAATACTTTGTAATCTTTTTAAATCTTTTAAAATCTCTGTGAAATCTTTAAAATCTTTGTGAAACCATTGAAATCTTCGTGAAATCATAGAAATCTTTGAAATCTTTGTGAAATCATTGTGAATTCGCTGAAATCTTCTCAAATATTTCGAAATACTTTTATAATCATTAATATCTTTATGAGATCTTTTTGAAATATTAGAAACCTTTTGATATCTATGAGATCTTTGAAACATTTTTTAATCGTTTATGAAATCTTTGAAATATTTATTAAATATTTGTGAAATCTTAGTGAAATCATTGAAATCTTCTCAAATATTTTGAAATACTGTGTAATCTTTAAAATCTTTGTGAAATCATTTGAAATCTTCTAAAATATTTTAAATACTTTACTGTCTATGAAATGTTTGTTAAATCTTTGACATCTTTTGAAATCTTTGTGAAAACTTCTGATACCTTTGTTGAAATCATTGAAATCGTTAAGAAATCATGGAAATCTTCTACAATATTCATAAATACTTTGTAATGTTTAAAATCTTTATGAACTCTTTTTGAAATATTAGTAGCCTTTTGAAACCTATGAAATCTTTGAAATATTTTGAAATGTTTGTGAATTCATTGGAATCGTTAAATCATTGAAATATTTTGAAATACTTTCTAATATTTGAAACATTTGTGAAACCTTTGAAACCTTTGTTCAAACCATTGAAATGTTTAGGAAATCTTTGTGAAATCATAGAAATCTTTAAAAGATTACAATGTATTCAAAAATATGTGAAATGTTTCAAATATTTGTAGAATCTTTATGAAATCTTTGCGAAATCATTGAAACATTTATTAAATCTTTGTGAAATCTTCGTGAAATCACTGAAATCTTCTAAAATATTTTGAAATACTTTGTAATCTTTTTAAATCTTTTAAAATCTCTGTGAAATCTTTAAAAACTTTGTGAAATCTTTTTGAAATATTAGAAACCTTTTGATGTTTATGAAATCTTTAAAATATTTTTTAATTGTTTATGAAATCTTTGAAATCTTTTGAATTCTTTGTGAAATCATTGAAATCTTCTGAAATACTTTGAAATACTGTGTAATCTTTGAAATCTTTGCGAAATCATTGAAATCTTCTAAAATATTTTGGAATACTTTTTTACCTATGAAATATTCGTTACATCTTTGAAATCTTCTGAGATCTTTGTGAAATTATTGAAATCTTTGTAAAATCATTGAAATCTTTGGAAAACTTTTGAAACCTTTGTTCAAACCATTGAAATGTTTAGGGAATCTTTGTGAAATCATAGAAGTCTTTAAAATGTTTTTAAATACATTGTAATCTTTTAAAATCTATGTGAAATCTTCAAAATATTTGTGAACGCTTTATGAAATCTTTGTGAAATCATAGAAACATTTATTAAATATTTGTGAAATCTTTTGAAATCTTTGTGAAATTATTGAAATCTCCTGTAATATTTTTAAATACTTTGTAATCTTTTTAAATCTTTTAAAATCTCTGTGAAATCTTTAAAATCTTTGTGAAATCTTTTTGAAATATTAGAAACCTTTTGATATCTATGAAATCTTTAATATATTTTTTAAATGTTTATCAAATCTTTGAAATCTTTATTTAATATTTGTGAAACCTTTTGAAGTCTTTGTGAAATCATTGAAATCTTCTCCAATATTTTGAAATACTGTGTAATCGTTAAAATCTTTGTGAAATCATTTGAAATCTTAGAAATCTTTGTAACATCTTTGAAATCTTTGCGAAATCATTGAAATCTTCTAAAATATTTTACAATACTTTGTTATCTATGAAATACTTGTTAAATCTTTGAAAACTTTTGAAATATTTGTGAAATCATTGAAATCTTTGAGAAAACTGTTGAAACCTTTGTTGAAATCATTTAAATCGTTACGAAATCATGGAAATCTTCTACAATATATATAAATACTTCGTAATCATTAAAATGTTTATGAAATTATTATGAAATCATTGAAATTTTAAAAATATTGTTGAATACTTTGTAATCTTTTAAAATCTGTGTGAAATCTTTATGAAATCTTTGTAAAATCATTTAAATATTAATTAAATCTTTGTGAAATCTTTTGAAATCTTTGTGAAACCATTGAAATCTTCGTAAGATAATTGAAATCTTTGTGAAATCATTGTGAATTCATTGAAATCTTCTCAAATATTTTGAAATAATTTGTAATGTTTAAAATCTTTATGAACTCTTTTTGAAGTATTAGAAACCTTTTGAAATCTATGAAATCTTTGAAATATTTTGAAATGTTTGTGAGTCATTGAAATCGTGAAATCATTGAAATCTTCTAAAATATTTTGAAATACTTTCTAATATTTGAAACATTTGTGAAACCTTTGAAACCTTACTAAACAGTTTTAAAACTTTGTGGAATCTTTGAAATATGAAATATTTTAGAATCTTTTTTAATTTTTTAAATCTTTTGGAATCTTCGAAATTGTTGTGAAATCACTGAAATTTAGGTGAAACCTTTGTAAATATTTTGAAATCTATGAAAAAATCTTTACGAAATCATTGGAATCTTCCACAAAGGAATATTTAACAAGCTAATTAAAATTAAATTTAATCAAAACTTACCTCTCCAATCTCCTTCATCATTTGAATCTATAATATCTATATCGTCTCTCAAAAAAATTGGGACATTAGATTCGTCTACAGTATCACAGCTTGGAATAGCTATTGGTGATGAGACATTAGAAAGAATTGTGGGCGCCGTTCGCTCGCACCAACCTTTCGGGGCCCTTGTTTCTATTTCCACCCACTCATTTTCAAAACTTTGAAGATCACCAAGAGGTGGAGTATAATCAGGTGCTATAATAAAAAATAACAATAACTTTCATGTCCAGACTCTATTTATACTCCTAGGTATAAATCAGTTATGCAGTTATCTTACCTTTCTGGCTCTCCTTTTCCTGCACAATGTGATATAAATAAAATCCTAGAATAAAAGGCTTTGAGAAATCACCTGAAGCGTGACATATGAGCCTCTCATTTATCATACCCTGAAAAATACATTACAATTTATTTAATTAGACATATGTGAAATTTCAGTAGGACCGTCAACTTTATTTAATTCAAACTTTTTTAATCAATCCAATTAACAGAGGGATTATTTACTCTTGAATTATGGTCTTAGTCTTTATGAAATTTTTGAAATTTTTGTAAAATCTTCATGAAGTATTTGAAATATTTGTGAAATCATTTAATTCTTTTAAAATATTTTGAAATACTACTTTGTAATCTATGAAATGTTTGTGAAATCTTTTGCAATCTTTGAAATATTTTGTGAAATCGTTGAAATCTTAGTGAATTCTTTGTGAAATCTATGAAATCTTTACGAAATCGTTAAAATCTTCAAAAATATTGGGAAATACTTTGTAGTCTTTGGAATCTTTCAAAATCCCAGTGAAATCTTTAAAATCTTTGTGAACTTTTTTGGAACCTGACAAATCTTTGTAAAATAATTGAAGTACTTTGAAATCTTTGTGAAATCATTAAAATATTTGTAAAATCTTTACGAAATCGTTGAAATCTTCTAAAATATTTGGAAATACTTTCTAATCTTACAAATATTTTCAAATCTATGAAATCTTTGTGAAACCTTTATAAAATCTTTGAAATTTTTGTGAAATTATTTGAAATCTACGATATATTCTAAAATTGTTTTGAAATACTCTGTAATCTTCAAAAAGTTTGTGAAATCTTTGTGAAATCTTTGTAAAACCATTGAAATCTTTGTGAAATATTTTTTAATCTTCGAAACCTTTTATAATCTTTGTGAAATCATTAAAATATTTGTCAAATCCTGAAATCACTTAAATCTCTACGAATTCTTAGAAATCTTCTACAATATTTTTAAATACTTTGTAATCTTTTAAATGTTTGTAAAATCTTTCAAATCTTTTAAAATCTTTAAAATATTCGTGAAATCTTTGTGAAATCATTTAAAATCTTCGAAATCTTTATGAAATCCTTGAAATCTTAGTGAAATGTTTTGAAACCTATGAAATCTTTGATAAATCATTGAAATCTTCTAAAATATTTTGAAATGCTTTGTAATATTTGAAAAGTTTGTAAAATCTTTAAAATATTTGAAATATTTGTGAAATCATTTAAAACCTTCAAAATCTTGATGAAATCCTTGAATCTTTGTGAAATCTTAGAAATCTTTGAAATCTTTGTGAAACCTTGGAAATCTTTTAAAGTCTATGAAATCTTTATCAAATCATTAAAATCTTTGTCAAATAATTGAAATTTTTATGAAATCATTGAAATCTTCTCTAATATTTTGAAATAATTTGTAATCTTTGAAATCTTAGACATCTTTTGAAATCTAGGAAATCATTGATACCTTTGTGAAATCTTTGTATAATATTTTGAAATCTATGAAATCTGTATGAAATCATTTAAATCTTCTAAAACATTTTAAAATACTTTGTAATTTTTAAATCTTTTAAAATCTTTGAAATCTTTGTGAAATCATTGAAATCTTTATGAAATCTCCGAAATCTTTGTGAAATAATTGTGAATTCATTGAAATCTTCTCAAATATTTTAAAATACTTTGTAATCTTTAAAATCTTTATGAAATCTTTTTGAAATATTAGAAACTTTTGACATCTATGAAATCTTTAAAATCTTTTTGAAATCTTCTATGAAATCCATAACGAAATCTTTACGAAATCATTGAAATCTTTGTTAAATTATTTGAAATCCATGAAATATTTGCGAAATCATTGAAAGACTTTGTAATCTTTGAAAAGTTTGTAAAATATTTATTTGAAATATTTGTGAAATCATTTAAAATCTTCGAAATCTTGATGAAATCATTGAAATCTTTTGAAATCTTTGCGAAATCATTCAAATCTTTTAAAATAATCTGAAGTACTTTGTAATCTTTGAAATCTGTATTATTTTTTTTAAGACTTACAAATCTTTTGAAATCTTTGAAATCTTTGTGAAATCATTGAAATCTTTATTAAATCTTTCTAAAACCTTTTGGAACGTATCTTTGTTGAAATTTTTGTTGAAATCTTTGTTGACATCACTGAAATCTTTACGAATTCTTGGAAATCTTCTACAATATTTAGAAATACTTTGTAATCTTTGAAATGTTTATTAAATCTTTGTGAAATCATTCTGAAATCCTTGAAATTTTCTAATCTTTTGAAACCTGTAAAATATTTTCAAAACTTTGAAATATTTATGAAATTTTTGCGAGAAATCATTGAAATCTTTGTGAAATCTTTTAAAATCTATTAAATCTTTGTAAAATTATTGGAATCTTTAAAATATTTATGAAATCTTTTTGAATTCATAGAAATCTTTTGAAATCTTTGTGAAAACTTTAAGAAATATTGGAAATCTTTGCGAAATCATTGAAATCTTCTAAAAAAGGTTGAAATACTTTGCAATCTATGACATTTTTATTAAATCTTTGACATTTTTTTTAAACCTTTGTAAAATCATTCAAATCATTGTGAAATCTTTTGAAATGTTTGTTAATTCATTGAAATCTTTACGAAACCTTGGAAATTGTCTACAATATTTAGAAATACTTTGTAATCTTTGAAATGTTTATGAAGTCTTTGTGAAATCATTAAGAAATCATTGAAATCTTCTAAAACATTTTGAAATACTTTTTAATCTTTATGAAATCTTAGAAATCTTTTGAAATCTTTAAAATCTTTTGAAATCTTTAAAACCTTTTGAAATCTTTTGAAATCTTTGAAATATTTGTGAAACCTTTGTGAAACCTTATAAATATTTTAAAGTCTATGAAATCTTTGTGATATCTTTATGAAATTATTGCAATCTTCTAAAATATTTTTAAATACTTTATAATCTTTTAAAACCTTTGTAACAATTTTAAAATATGAAATCTTTATGAAACCTTTGTAAAATCTTTTGAAATCTTAATCTTAAAAATATTTATTAAATCTTTGCGAAATCATTTAAATCTTATAAAATACTTTGAAAAACTTTGTAATTTTTTAAATGTTGGTGAAATCATTGAAATTTTTGTGAAATCTTTGAAAGCTTTTTAAATATTTGTGAAATTATTGGAATCTTAAATAAATTAAATGTGAAATCTTTTGAAATCATTGAAATCTTTATGAAATATGTGAAATATTTGTGAAATCTATGAAATAATTATATTTAAGAAATCATTCAAATCTTATAAAATATTTTCAAAAACTTTGTAATCATTGAGATGTTTGTGAAATCATTGAAAACTTTGTGAAATATTTTGAAATCTATGAAATCTTCTAGAATATTTTGAACTAATTTGTAATCTTTGAAATCTTTTGAAATTTTTGTGAAATCTTTTGAAACATTTAAAAGCTTTTGAAATCTTTATGAAATCATTGAGATCTTCTAAAATATTTTGAAATACTTTCTAATCTTTGAAATCTTTGTGAAATCTTTTAAATATGTCTGAAATATTTGGAAAATCTTTGAAACCTTTCAAATCTTTGAAGTATTTTGGAATCTTTGAAATCATTTTGAAAATTCTCTCTTACAGGCTTCTCAATTTCCGACCTAACTCGTGAGAAATTGTTTATGTAATAATTTAATTTTTTTGGGGGAAAAACATTCACTACAACTCTACTGTTTCAAATTTGCAAAGTAAATTTTTCTATGGCTGAAATCGTTAAAACAATTTTATTAGAGAATATTAAAAAAAAAACTATATTGAAAGCTTATTTACTTTTTTTTGTTTAAATTGAAAACTGTACAGTTTTAGGGAATTTTATTTTATTTATCGTCAGTCTTAAACTTTTTTTATAAAAAGAATGTTTTTTCTTTCATAAGACATGAATGGTAATATCATTTCATTTCTTAAAATCAGAGAAAACTTCTTTTTTCCAGAGACCTGCTTTTTGGCACAACTACCTTAAAGTAACTTTAGCTTTATAAAAATTGAAACCATTAATTTACATATTTTCCAATACTTTAAAATTATTTAAATTTTTGAATAATAATAATAATAATTTTTTGAACTAATTATTTTTGAAAATAAAAAAATGTTCCACTGTACTTATTTTATTTTTGGATTGCACATTTTGAAATGCAAACTTTATAAGGTACGTCTGATGCAGAAAATTTTTGATTAAAATATTAAATATACATTTTTTAATTGAAAATTTTAAATACCTGCATAATGGTAACAGCATTTTCAACAGTTACTCCTCCATCAATGTGATTATTTAACCACTGAACAGCATCTGCGCTCACAAAAGTTTGACTGGGAAGAGAAGGATGCTGTGTAAAAAAACCTACCCCCGACAAAGGGTGTTTTAAGGCCTCCAAAATTTCAGAATTCGAAGCACTGCTTTTTATTTTTGTGACTTCCGCATTATTGCTAGAAAATTTTTTTTAAATCATTACACATATCTATTTCATTTTGATAAATTAATGATAGAGGGTGTCTACTCAAATCCTGGAAAGGAATTCCCTGACAATTCCAGCTTTTTTTCAGGTATAATTTTTCATAGCACGAGGCCATTCAAGTGTTTAAAAAAAAATTAATATAGTTAATTTAGAAAGCGTTGATAAATTATATTACAAGATATTCATGAAATTATCACCATCGCATAATTAAATAAATAAATACTAAAAACATGAATAATCATTTCTTGAATTTGTTCCTAAAGTTGAATAATAATTCAAATTTTAATTGATTTTCATTATTTGAAATTTTGTGCATATTTAACATTTCAATATTTTAAATGAAAAAATTTTTCCAGGTGAAAGGACACCGTGTAAAAATTGGGAAAATAAGGAGATTTTTTACGACAATAGAGAAATGTATTCGTTTAAGTAAAATTAATATGGGTACTATATTAAATTCAATTTAAAACGCTTCTAATTCCTAACATTTTAAGTAAAAATATTGCATTTTCAACAATGCAGATGAATTTTTAACTAGATAGCTAAGTTTTCAACCAAAACGCTGAATTTTCTACAAAGAATTCGAATTTTCAATCAAATAGCTGCATTTTCAGCGAAAAGAAATAAATTTCCAACCAAAAATGGAATGGTTAAATTTTCAGTTAAAAAAGTAATTTTCAGCCAAAAAGAAAAACTAATTTTTAACAAAATAGTTAAATTTTTAACAAAAGTGATGAATTTTCAACTAAAATGATGAATCTTCAACCAAAAAAAAAAAGAAATTTTATCAAAAAAGATTAACTTTCAATCAAGTAATTGAATTTTTTACCAAAAAAAATGAATTCTCCACAAAAAATGTAATAGTTGATATTAAAACCAAAAAAAGATTTTAATTTCAAATCAAAAACAGATGAGCACAACCAAAAAACGTGAATTTTCAACTAAGAAAGATTTTTCACTCCAGAGAAAAAAAACGCCCACCAAACTATTGAATTTTCAAGCAAAAAGATGAATTTTTAACCAAAAAGTTTAATTTTCTATGAAAAAGGACGCATTTTCAACAAAATATATGAATTTTCACCTAAAATGATGGAATATATAACTGGATTAGTTATATTTTCAGTAAACTAAATTAATTTAAAAAAAAAATAATTTTCAACCAAATAGTTCAATTTTGAACTAGAGCAGTTCAATTTTCAGTTTAAAAAATTCATTTTCAACCAAAAAAAAAACGAATTCTAAACGAAATAGTACATTTTTCTACCAAAAAGATCCATTTTCAATAAAAATGATGAATCTTCAACCAAAAAAAGATGAATTTTCATCAAAAAATGTAATAGTTGATATTAAAACCAAAAAAAGATTTTAATTTCAAATCAAAAACGGATGAGCACAACCAAAAAAGGTGAATTTTCAACTAAGAGTGATTCATTCAAGAGAAAAAAAATGTCAACCACACTGTTGAATTTTCAAGCAAAAAGATGAATTTTCAACCAAGAAGATGAATTTTTTATGAAAAAGAACTATTTTTCAACAAAATATATGAATTTTCACCTAAAATGATGGAATATT
>CAKNYM010052098.1:103734-118762 GCA_932195095.1 Andricus curvator
AAACTGTTGAATTTTCAGGCAAAAGGATGAATTTTCAACCAAGAAGATAATTTTCTATGAAAAAGGACGAATTTTCAACAAAATACAAGAAATTTCACCTAAAAAAGATCAATTTTTCAGAAAAAAATGATTAGTTAAATTTTCAGTTAAAAAAATTAATTTAAAAAAAAACTCATTTTCAAAAAAGTAGTTGATCTGCAACTCGAGTAGTTTAAATTTCAGTTTAAAAAAAAAAGCATTTTCAAACAACAAAAATAATGAAAAAAAAAAAAAAATTAAGTTTCAACAGAAAAGTTCAACCATTAACCAATAAAGATAAATTTTCAACGAAAAATGTTTAAAAGAGCGGGAAGGCCACGTTGGTTTGAATTGAGTATTTTAACATGACGTCATGGGAATGCACAAGAGTTTTCAGAGAAAATATTCAACTAAGTTTAAGTTTAAGTTTAAGTTTAACTAAGTTGATATTAAAACCAAAAAAGATTTGAATGTTTAACAAGAGTTTAATTTTCAAGTAAGTTCAAAAATAAAAAAGTAAAAAAAAATAAAAAGTAAAAATAAAAGTAAAATAGTTCAATTTTCTACTACAAGAGGACAAGTTTTAACCATAAATAGAATAGTTACATTTTCAGTTTAAAAAATTAATTACCAACAAGAAAAAAAACAGATTTGCAAAAAAATGGTTAAAACCAGTATGTAATATAAAGCTACTTTTACAAATGAAAAAAATTGTTATCTAATTTTATATTACAATTGAAAAAAATTTAAGCACTCTCTCGAAAACTTTAAAAAAATTCCCTGACTTTTTCCCAGGTTTTCGAGGTTTTCTAGGTGAGTAGACACCCCGTTATAAAAGAATTTTTCAAATTAATAATTAATCATAGGGCAAAAACCTCTCTTCATTTGTATCCAGATGATCTTGTTGTTGTTCCAGAGAAAGAGGTAAAACTGCTTCACTCGCTGGAGAAACCCTTCCTCTATCCAAGACTTTAGAACCTGATCTGATAAGTGAAAAATAATACAATTATAAATAAAAAAGAATAATTCATATACAAATATTAAATTGAGACGCTATTCTAAGCTAAAACTTCTTTCATATAGAATATTTTTGCCCTTGTTATAAAATACTCCATACTTCTAATTTTTTAATTAATTTTCCAAGGGCTCGACAAAAAGGGCGAAAAAATTACTAAAGAATAGAGTCTGAATAAAAATAAAAAATACTACTACTACCACCAAAATAAACCAAACTGTCAAATGCGGTAGAGTGGCTAGCGAAAGTAGATTTTCTTCTAACAAATAAAAATACTTGTTTGAAAAAGCAAACGCATGTGTAGGGGAAACCTTCCTACAGTGGATAACGCAACCCACAGTGGATAATCATTAATTAAGAGCACAAATAAAAGAAAAATAATCAATTTTAATTTTAATTTATGAATACGTATAGTGTCTTAATTATTAATTAATTTAAATCAATTATTTTACATATATTAGTATTTTTAATTAATAATTATTCACTGTGGGTTGCATTATCCACTGTAGGAAGGTTTCCCCTACTTTTATAAATTATAAAAGAAAGTGCAGACAATTTTACGCATGCAAAGAAAAATTGTGAAAGAGAAATATTAGAATATGATGACAACGAATAACATACAGTTGTGATTGATTGTGATTGTAGTAGTTGATGGCCTGATGGACCTTCAATCTTTTTTTTTTCAATTTCATTATGATTTCGTGAGTAGTAGTTTTGAAAAGATGTTTAACTTTATATAAAATTAATTAATCCTTAATTCAGACTTCAGAGTCAAAAATGCTCTCAAAACAAGGGTAATATGGTGATTTTTCACGAAAATAGGGAAATAAATTCTTTTTAATAAAATTGATGTAGGTATCCTAAGATTTCAAGTCGAAATATATTGCTTTTTCAACTAAATAGACGAATTTTTTAGAAAACATTTTACTTTTAAACCTGAAAAGATGAATTTTCAACAAAAAAGTTAATTTTCAGCAGAATAGTTTAATTTTCAAGACAACAAAAATTAATTTTCACCTAAACAGTTGCATTTACAGCGAAATAGTTAATAGTTGACATTCAAGAAAAAGAGACGATTTTTAAAACAAAAAATTGAATTTTCAACCAAGAAAGATTTTTCAGTCAAGAAAGAAAAAAATTCAACCAAATTGTCAAATTTTCACTACAAACAGTTGCATTTTCAACTTTAAATTAGGAATTTTCATCAAGGAAGTTAATTTTCAATAAAACAGTTGAAGTTTCTGTAAAATTGTTGAGTTTTCAAGTAAAAAAGACGACTTTCCTATAAAACAGTAGAATTTTCATCAAAGAAGTTAATTATTAACCAAACATAGAAATTTTCGACCAAATAGTTGAATTTTTTACCAAAATGTTGAAATTTTAAGCCAAAAAGACGAATTTTCTACCAAAAAGTTCAATTTTAACCCAAAAATATGAATTTTTAACAAAAAAAAGTTCATTTTCAATCAAATAGTTGAATTCTCAACAAAATAGTTAAATAATCAAACAAACCAATTTAACTTTCAGCCAGGTATTTGAATTTTCAACCAATAAAGATGAATTCTCAACAAAAATTTAATAGTTGATACATCAACCAAAAAGATTTCAATTTCAAATTTTAAAAAAAAACAGTGGAATTCGAACCAAAAATATAAATTTTCAATAAAAAGTTACTTTTTAACAAAATACTTGAATTTTCGATAAAAAAATAAAATTTTCAACCAAAAGAGATGAATCCTGAACCAAAAATATAATAATAGAATTTTAAATTTAAAAAAATTAACTTCCAACCAAAAAATATGACTTTTTCACCAAAAGATTAATATTCTACCCAAAAGGACAAATTTTCAATCTAAAAGGACGAATTTTCTATCCAAAAAGACGAATGTTTAACAAAACAATTGAACTTTCAACCCAAAAATATGACTTTTCTACAAAAATACGAATTTTCAATCCAAAAGCACGAATTTTCTATCCAAAAAGACGAACGTTCGACAAAACGGTTGAATTTTGGACCAAAAAGACGAATTTTCAACGAAAGAGTGGAATTTTCAATCAAGAAAGATTTTTACTAAATTAAGAAAAAGAGTTCATTCAAAACGTTGAATTTTCAAGCAAAAAATGAGAATATTTTACAAAACAGTTTAATTTTCAACTCGAAAATATGAATTTTATACAAAAAAAGTTCATTTTCAAACCAATAGTTAAATTTTCAACCTAAAAAGACGAATTTTCAACAAAATCGTTGAATTTTTAACCAAAAAGGATCACTTTTTAATAAAACTGTTGAAGTTTCAACCAAGAAGGATTACTTTTTTTTTTAATGTTGAATTTCCAACAAATAGTTGAATTTTCTACCAAATAGTTCAATTTTCTACGAAAATAACAAGAAATGGAATAATTACATTTTCAATTCAGAAAATTAATTTTCAACAAAAGAAGAAACGAATTTTTAACCAAAATAATAAATTTTTCAACCATAGAAATGAATCTTCAACGAATTCAATGAATTTTTGACAAACTAGTTAAATTTTTAAGCAAGTAGTTTAATTTTCAACCATGATACATAAAATAATAAATACATAAATTTTTAACGAAATAGTTCAACTTTCAACTAAAAAAGATCAATTTTCAACCAAAAATGGAATAGTTCAATTTTAAGTTTAACAAATTAATTTTCAACAACAACAAAAACGAATTTTCAACAAAATTTTTCAATTATAAAACAATAAAATTAATTTTTAACCAAGTAGTTGCATTTTAAACCAAAGAGATAAATCTTCAACCAAAAAAATAAATTTTCAACAAAGTGGTCCAATTTTCAACCAAGCAGTTCAACTTTCAACCAGGTAGTTGATTTTTCAACCAATAAAGATAAATTCTCAATCAAAAATTAGAAAGTTAATACTTTAAAGAAAGAGAGAGTTCAATTAAAAAAAACAGTTGAATTCAATAAAAATATATGAATTTTCATTAAAAAAGTTAATTTTCAACAAAATAGTTGAATTTTCAATAAAATAATAAAATTTCAACCAAAAGAGATGCATTCTGAACCAAAAATATACTAGTAGACTTTTCAATTAAAAAGAATTAACTTTCAAGGAAAAATAGTTGGATTTTCTTATTTGTTTCTATTAAATCAGTTCGCATTTAAGCGAAAAAACGAGAAAAAGGGGAGGTTTCTTGAAAACAGGGGGAAATAGAGAAATTAAAAAAAAATGGAAAAGGGGAATAGGTTGAAGTCTGTTAGTTTAAAAAAAGCATAATATTATGATGAATCTATTTTTTAGGAATAAATTGTAAGGCATGACATAATAATGTTCACTTTAATGGGTCGATGCCAAAGAACTGGAAATTTTTAGAAGTGGAAAACGATTATGTGAAAGAAAGATTTCAAAACTTAATGTTCCACGGAATTCTTAATACAGTGAACTCTTGCCTATTTCAAGGGCCGCGAAACGTAAACATTTGCGGATTTCAAGGCTGGAGGGGCCCCCCCACATCTACCGCGAGTCGTCGAGTGATTTTTGTCAAGCGACGTTCATTGGCTGCCCCGGCCTTGGATCGATGCGCGGGCTGTAAGCATATGTACGCATTTGCGCATCATGCATGTCAGTGTTTTTCAAGTGTTTTTGTTGACGTACTACGTGAAAAAATATAACATTTCCTTGAAATAGTACAATTTGCCAACTAAAAATCAATATAATAGAATTCAGTATTGTAGCATGACGTCACGATCATAATAGGATAGGTGGAAATATCAGTAAGGTTAACATAATAATATTTTTCAAGTGTAGAATGCATTTGCGCAATTCTGTTTCATCCTTTTATCGGTTCAAGACCTTTCAGTTTCACGAAATACAATCAACTATCCGAAATTTAAGGCTAGAGTACCCGATTCTGGTCAAATCGATATGATACACTAACTTCAAATTTTGAATATTTTACTTTGTGGCACTGAAAGGTCGTCAATCGACAAAGGAATGGAACATGACTGAGAAAATACATTCTACACTTGACAAATATTACCATTCGTACATTTATGACTTACTTTTACGTTTAGAATATTTTCTCTAAAAACTCGTATGTATTCCCATGACGTCATGCTAAAATACTCAATTCAAACCAACGTGGGCTTCTCGCTATTCGGGCCTCTTTTTGATTGGAACTGCGCAATTTGTAATAGTCCAGCAGGGGGGACTTGAAATAAGTAAGCCTTGGAATAGGTGCATCTTGAAATAGGTAAGAGTTCACTGTATTTTGGTAACAACCCATCAGCAATGTCTATTAAAAATTTATTTAAAGGAGTAAAATTTTACTATGTTTGCAATTTTCCGAAAATTAATCATTCTCAAATTGAAAAAAAAATGAGAAAAATAAAAAACCAACCTGTTTGGTATGAGGCGAGGAGTGTCAAGGGTCGTGCGGACAATCAAAGTTGAGTTCAATAAGTGCTTCTCCTGTACAGAGAACCCCTCACTCACTCACTCAAAACCAACAATGCATTTTACAATTAGCCTACTATTTACAACAAAAAATATGTAACACTACATCGAAGTACCAACAAAATTATAAAAAAGAACATAATAAAACTACGAAATTTGAGAAATAAACAGGAAAGAAAACATAGGGTGGCCGCAAAACTTACTTTTTAAAATTCCCTGACTTTTCCCTGACTAATTTTTCATTTTCCCTGACCATTAATATTTAAAGTCTTGTAAAATTTTTAATATACAATCTTTTATAAATGGCATAAAAAACATATAATTTATTATACTCAGAACTACCACAGCCTAATTTACTTGAAAAAAGTTAAAAATTTATTTTTTCTCTATTTAAACCGAAAAAAAACGAAAAAGTGACCAATAAGTGACTAATTTCTAACCCAAAGAGTAAATAAAAGTGACTGATGTGCAATAATAATGTGACTATTGTTCTTTTGAATTGAAAAATGATACAACAGAATTTGATTCACAGGACTTCAAAACAATTTAAGTCAAATTCAGAAGAAGTCAAATGAATTGGAAAAAATTTAAAAATCAAAAAAATTCCATTCATTTTTGTAAAATTTGAGTGAATTTAGAGGCATTCACGGGAAATGTAAAAAAAAATCGATGAAATTTATGAAAATTCAAGGTGAATTAAAAAAAGATCAAGTGAATTGAAAACAATTCAAAAATATGGAAAAATTAATTAAATTCCGTAAGTCTGAAATGAGTTCAGAAAAATTCAAGGGAATGAATGATGAATTAAGAAAAAAACTTAAAAAAATGCACTGAGTTTAGTGATTTTAGAAAAATTCAAGTAAATTCAAGAGAATTTAAAAGAATTCATGACAAATCAAGAAGAATTCAGGGCAAATTCCAAATTAATTCAAATGAATTGCAAAACATATTTGAAAATCTCTTCCAATCTTTGAAACCCTACGAAATCCCTCACTTTTTTTAAAATAAATTCTTTGACATTCATTAAAATATTATAAGGAAAATTTATTAAAATATCTTAAGGGCTATTAAAATCCCTTAAAATATTCCTTGGAATCTTTCAAAATATCTTAAAACTTTAAAGCTCCTGTAAAATCGTTCCAGATCTTTCGAAATTTAAGAAAATTCTTTACAACCGTATGATCATTTTTGCAATTCCCTTAAAATCATTAAAATTCATTGAAATATCTTGAATTTTTTTTAATCTCTTGAAAATAGATTGGAATTTTTTAAAATACACTAAAATATTTCAAATCCTTTGAAATCCCATTAAATTACTAAAATTGAAACTTTCTTGGGATCTTTTAAATACCCTAAAATATTCAAAATCCTTTGAAATCTTTTTAAATTCTTTGAAACTTCTTAAAGTTTTTAAAAATGCATTGAAATCTTTTGAAATATACTAAAATATTTCAAATTTTTTGAAATCCCATTAAATTAATGAAATACATTGAAAATTCCTTGGAATATTTTAAAATACCCTAAAATATTCCCAAATCTTTGAAATTGTTTAAAATTCTTTGAAACTTCTTAAAGTTTTTGAAAATGCATAGAAATCTTTTAAAATATCCTAAAATATTTCAAATTCTTTGAAATCCCATTAAATTACTGAAATAAATGGAAAATTCCTTGGAATCTTTTGAAATACCCTAAAATATTTCAAATCCTATACAAAAATTTTAAATCCCTCGAAACTTTTTAAAGGTCTTGAAAATTCCTTGGAATTTTTAAAAATATCCTATAATCCTTAAAATTCTTTGAAATCCTAGGAAATCTCTCAATTCTTGTGAATAAATTCTTTAACATCCATTAAATTATTATAAAATCCTGTGAAATTTGATATTTTCTGAAATCCTGGCAAATTTATTAAAATACTTTAAAAGGTTTTAAAATCCCTTCAAATCATTCAAATGCTCGGAAATCTTATAAAATCAATTAGAATCTTTCAACATACCCTAAAATATTTCGAATACTTTGAAACTGTTTAAAGCTCCTTTGAAAAGTCTTTAAAAAGAAAACCCTAAAATCCTTTCGAATCTCTTCAAATTATTTAAATCAATTGAAAAATCTAAGGAGAATTTAAAAAAAGTTAATATATAAGTTATATAAGTTAAAAATTCCTTGGAATTTTTTTTAAATACCCTAAAAATTTTGAAATCCTTCGAAATCCCTTCAAATGATTGAAATCTATGAAATCTATTAAAAATTAATTGGGACCTTTTAAAATAAACTAAAATAGTTCAAATCAATTAATATTTTTTGAAATCCCTTGAATCTTTTTAAAGCTCTTGAAAATTCCTTGGGTTTTTTTTAAATACCCTAAAAACTTTGAAATACTTTGAAATCCCTTCAAATGATTGAAATCTATGAAATCTATTAAAAATTCATTGGAGCCTTTTAAAATAACCGAAAGTAATTCAACTCAATTAATATTTGTTGAAATCCCTTGAATCTTTTGAAAGCTCTTGAAAATTCCTTGGAATTTTCGAAAATGCCCTAAAAATGTTGAAATCCTTTGAAATCCCTTCAAATTATTTGAATCTATTGAAAATTCTTTGAAATGTTTTTAAATACTCTAAAATATTTCAAATACCTTGAATCTTTTTAAAGCTCTTGAAAATTCCTTCGAATTTTTGAAAATACCCTAAAATCTTTGAAATCGTTTGAAATCCCTTCAAATGACTGAAATCTGTTAAAAATTCATTCGGACTTTTTGAAAACCCTTGAATCTTTTTAAAGCTCTTTATAATTCCTTGGAATTTTTTTTAAATACCCTAAAAATATTGAAATCCTTTGAAATGCCTCCAAATTATTTAAATCTATTCAAAATTCCTTGAAATCTTTTTAAATAACCTAAAATATTTAAAATCCTTTATAAATCTTTTTAAAGCTCTTGAAAATTCCTTGGAATTTTTTTAAATGCCTTAAAAACATTGAAATCCTTTGAAATCTCTTCAAATTATTTAAATCTATTGAAAATTCCCTGAAATCTTTTCAAATACTCTAAAATATTTCTAATCCCTTGAATCTTGTTAGAGCTCTTGAAAATTACTTGGAATTTTTGTAAATACCCTAAAAATTTTGAAATCTTTGAAATCCCTTCAAATGACTAAAATCTATTAAAAACTCATTTGGACTTTTTTTAAATCCCTTGAAGCTTTTTAAAGCTCTTGTAAATTCCTTAAAAATTTTGAAAATACCCTAAAAACTTTGGAAACCCTTTAAATAATTGAAATCTATTTAAAATTAATCAGGACATTTTAAAATAACATAAAATAATTCAATGTTTTTTGAAATTCCTTGAATCTTTTTGAAGCTCTTGAAAATTCCTTGGAATTTGTTTAAATACCCTAAAAACTTTGAAATCCTTTGAAATCCTTTCAAATTATTGAAATCTATGAGATCTATTAAAAATTCATTGGGGCCTTTTAAAATAACTCAAAGTAATTCAAATCAATTACTATTTTTGGAAATCCCTTGAATTTTTTGTAGGATCTTGAAAATTCCTTGGTATTTTTTTAAATACCCTAAAAACATTGAAATCCTTTGAAATCCCTTCAAATTATTTGAATCTATTGAAAATTCCGTGAAATGTTTTTAAATACTCTAAAATATTTCAAATCCCTTGAATCTTTTTAAAGCTCTTGAAAATTCCTTCGAATTTTTGAAAATACCCTAAAATCTTTGAAATCGTTTGAAATCCCTTCAAATGACTGAAATCTATTAAAAATTCATTCGGACTTTTTGAAAACCCTTGAATCTTTTTAAAGCTCTTTAAAATTCCTTGGAATTTTTTTTAAATACCCTAAAAATATTGAAATCCTTTGAAATGCCTCCAAATTATTTAAATATATTCAAAATTCCTTGAAATCTTTTTAAATAACCTAAAATATTTAAAATCCATCTTTTTAAAGCTCTTGAAAATTCCTTGGAATTTTTTTAAATGCCTTAAAAACATTGAAATCCTTTGAAATCTCTTCAAATTATTTAAATCTATTGAAAATTCCCTGAAATCTTTTGAAATACCCTAAAATACTTCATATCCGTTAAATCTTTTTAAAGCTCTTGAAAATTCCTTGGAATTTTTTTAAATACCCTAAAATCTTTGAAATCTTTTGAAATCCCTTCAAAATATTGAAATCTATTAAAAAAATCATTGGGGCCTTTCAAAATAACCAAAAATAATTCAAATCAATTAAAAATTTGTGAAATCCCTTGAATCTTTTCTAAAGCTCTAGAAAATTCCTTGGAATTTTTTTAAATACACTAAAAATGTTGAAATCTTTTGAAATCCCTTCAAATTATTGAAATCTATGAAAAATTCATTGGGACCTTTAAAAATAACGTAAAATAATTCAAATCAATTAATATTCTTTGAAATCCCTTGAAATGATTAAAATCTATTAAAAACTCACTGGGACCTTTTGAAATAACCTAAAATAGTTCAAATCAATTCATATTTTTTGAAATCCCTTGAATCTTTTTAAAGCTCTCGAAAATTCCGTGGAATTTGTTTAAATACCCCAAAAAAATTTTTAATCATTCGAAATCCCTTCAATTGATTGAAATCTATTACAAATTCATAGGGGCCTTTTAAAATAACCAAAAATAATTCAAATCAATTAATATTTTTTGAAACCCCTTGAATCTTTTTAAAACTCTTGAAAATTCCTTGGAATTTGTTTGAAAACCCTAAAAACATTGAAATCCTTTGAAATCCCTTCAAATTATTTAAATCTATTAAAAAACCCTTAATATTTTTAAACACCCTAAAATATGTAAAATCCCTTAAATCTTTTTAAAGCTCTTGAAAATTCCTTGGAATTTTTTTAAATACCCTAAAAACATTGAAATCCTTTCAAATCCCTTCAAATGATTTAAATCTATTAAAAATCCCTTGAAATCTTTTTAAACACCCTAAAATATGTAAAATCCTTGAAATCTTTTTAAAGCTCTTCAAAATTCCTTGGAATTTTTTTAAATACCCTAAAAACATTGAAATCCTTTCAAATCCCTTCAAATTATTTAAATCCATTGAAAATTCCCTGAAATCTTTTCAATTGCCCTAAAATACTTCAAATCCCTTGCATCTTTTTAAAGCTCTTGAAAATTCCTTGGAATTTTTTTAAATACCCTAAAATCTTTGAAATCTTTTGAAATCCCTTCAATTGATTGAAATCTATTAAAAATTCATTGGGGGGCCTTTTAAAATAAGCAAAAATAATTCAGATCAATTAATATTTTTTGAAATCCCTTGAATCTTTTTAAAGCTCTTGAAAATTCCTTGAAATATTTTTAAATATCCTAAAATATTTCAAATCCCTTGAATCTTTTTAAAGCTCTTGAAAATTCCTTGGAATTTTTGAAAATACCTTAAATTCAAATGACTAAAATCTATTAAAAATTCATTGTGACTTTTTGAAATACCTTGAACCTTTTTAAAGCTCTTGAAAATTCTTTGGAATTTTTAAAAATAGCCTAAAATCTTTAAAGTCTCATGAAATCCCTTCAAATTATTGAAATCTATTACAAATTTCTTGGAATATTTTAAAATATCCTAAGAGATTTCAAAAAGATTTTAGAAAATTCAGAAATAGGTATAGACCTGTATTAATTAGTGATTATTGGTTAACCCAGGGGTTAATTTATTGAAAGAAAAGTAACTAAAGTGATCTAAAAAGTGAATTGAGAAAAAAAGTTCCTCAAAATCACTGTGTGGCAGTCCTGATTATTCTTTAGAAATTCCCTGACTTTCGCAATTTACTATTCAAAAACCCTGACTTTCCCTGACCAACAAAATTCCCTGATTTTACCCCTGATTTCCAGGTTTTCCCTGACCTGCGGCCACCCTGAAAACAGTTTATAAGAATGATGGTGTATGTATCAGCGGTATATTATTTAAACACTAGCAACTAAATTAGTTTGTAACTACGAAAACGTGTATTGCTGAAATGAGAGTGAATTCTTAGTAAATCACTGTATGCCAATGTATTGTCGAATTAATGTTAACACTTTTTGTTAATAGTTAATATGCGTATTTTGAAAACACATGCAAAAAAAGCAAAATGTAAAGAAGTGGACAATCCCATTCTCGAATAATTCTCCATACTCCACACTAATCTGCAACTACAAAAACCAATGAGCTAAAGTGCTAAAATCATGTGAAACAGTATTGTAGAAAATTTGAGGATCTTTTTGGGATCTCACGAGTGTACTGAAATGATAAAATCACAATAAATGTTTAAAAAATATAGAACCAGCAACCAGTGATTGTAGAGTGGCAGTTCGATAGGAAAGAATTCACAGCCTGCTTAAACTGAAATCAAGCAGAAAAGCTACACTCGCTAATTAAATGAGAAAATCGAACCTTGGTCGTGGTTTTTCAGGCAGACGATTGCTTCCAAGTCTCTCCCTGAACGGAGAACTGCCAACAAGACTCGTCTGTAAAGTATCAGGACAGAAAGTTGATAATTACTGGGAAAAAACCAATTTTAGGCTCTGTGGAGCAATTTTCTTAGGGGTGGAAAATTAGCGAAATTGAGAAAATCCAATTAGAAATAGTTATTCGATTTAGTTATTAATCTCTTTCGTATTTTTAGTATCTAACAAACTTGAATACTTATAATCAAATATTCCATTTAATTTTTAATTAGATAATCACCCATAATTTTGCATGAAGGAAAACGACAAACTACGAGGACTTTTTTTAAATACATCAAATGCAGGGAACACTTAACAACAATTTTTAAAATATCAGGGAATATTCTAACAAAAATTGATATGTGCCCGATTTTTATTTCGGGTATTTCACTTTTATTAATTAAAGGCAAAAAAAATTAATGTTAAGGATCAACATATTAAATTAAAATAGATAATCTAAATCTTTTCCGATTAAACAATTTTGAAGAGTAAAGGTAAATTAAAATAAAGTAAATCGTAAAATAAAAATTGTAACATTTTCTCGAAATTCGTTCATTTTAATTTGGAAACGTTTGAATTTTGTCAATCTTTTGACGCTTAAAATTAAACAATTTTTTAAAGTTTAATCGTGACAGGTTGTTAATTAGGACAATTTCAAAAGTGTTTCTAAATTAAAGCACTTGAAAGCTTGAAAAATTGCGTCTCTTAAAATTGAAAGTTTCAAGTGTTTAGAAATAAATAATTTTTAAAAATAATTAAATTTTGTAAGCTTTCTCAAATTTTTACATTCAAAATTATACAATTCCAAATTTTGAAGAGATAACATTTTTGTAATTTCAAATTAATAAAAAAAATCCGATTAAAGATATTTGAAAAGGAAATATTTAAATTGAAACTTGTTAAATTTAACAAAGCGAAATTTAATGTACTCGCAATTTTGGAACAGCGTTATAGTTTTGAATTTGAAGAAGGATTGTTTTTGTAAATTCCCTTTTTATAAATCATAATTTAAATTATTTTCCGAAATTTCCCTTTCCATGTAAAAAATTACTTGTTCCAAAACAAATTTATAATTATTTACGGAATTACCTGTTTCAAAGTCAAAAAATTAATTCTTTGTGGGCATTTTTTTTATATTTAATTTATTTATTCCAAGTCCAAACTCAGAACTATAATTCTTTTAGAAAATTTCCTATGTCAAGTCACAGTTAAATTAATTTCCAAAATTTCCTGTTCCAAATCAGAATTATATTTATTTACAAAAATTTCCATCATAATTCAGAAATATAATAACTCCCTTTTTCCAACATTGGCGAATTCTGATTTGAAACACAGATTTTTTAAATTCCCTTTTTCTAAATCAGAATTAAAATTCTTTACCAAAATTCCCGCCCCATATTAAAAAATTCCCTGTCCAAGACAAATTGTAATTATTTTCGGAAACTTCCTGTCCTAAAGTGAACCTAAAATGAAAATTATAATTATTTACGGAAATTCCCAGCCCTATTTCGGAATTATAATTATTTTAGAAAATTATAATTCTTTAATGAAATTCTCTACGCCAAAGTAAAAATTCTAATTCTTCAAGGAAATTCGCTGTCCTAAATTTAAAATTATATTTTTTTACTGAAATTTTCTGTCGCAATTTATAATTATAATTCTTTTCGAAATTTCCCTGTTCCAAGTTAGGATAATTGTAATTCCAAATCAGAATTAGAGTAATAAAATATATAAAACCACTTTTAATTTGCTTAATAATACATTCGAGAAAAAAATCCCGGTCACTAAATCAAATTCCCGGTCATTTTCCGGTTTTTTGTACATTTTAAAAATAAACTTTAATAATTATTAATCTTTTCTTCAAGAGTTATATTAATCCGCAATATTTTATATTTTATTAGAAGCCTTCAAACAATTTTATTTTTTAATTACTTTAATTATTAAATTTTATTTTTTTTTAATTATTAAATTTTATTAATTCAAACCATAAAAATCTAAATGCTGTCACATTTGAAAGGCTTAAAGGTATACAATTTATTAATTAGGATCGTAATCTAAAAAAAATTCAATTGAAACGAAACAAACTACATAGACCATTTTACATTAAAACTCTACTTTTTGACTACAATTATATCCAATTTAAATAACTAGAAAACAAAAGCAATTTTTAAATTAAAACATAAAATAATTAATAATACAAAAAAAATTTATTTCATAGTATCTATTATATAAAATAATATAAAAGAAAAGCAAGGACATTTTTGATAACTGATGAAAGTTAATATCTTAACTTGAAAATTAATATATAAATATTTTTGCTGTTCAAAATAACTGATTTCGGGTGAAAAATGTTAACATAACCTAAAATTGTTCAAAAAATTGTAAATCTTTTTTTAAATTAATTTTTTTAAATTAAAAATACCATTTTTTGACGAAAAAAACTAATATAATCCAAAATTCTAAAAGATTCTAAATGCTTGTTCAAATTATAATGATTTTTGTTTAAAAATACCAATTTTCGACCAAAAACGCCAACGTAACCTTAAATTGTTCAAAAGTTATTACATTTCTTTGAAATCTAATGATTTTTTAACAAAAAATTTCCATTTCCGATCAATGCAATCAAAAATTTTTCAAAGTTGTAAATTTGTTTACAATATTTTAAACAAAAATCATTAATTTAATAAATATTCTTTGAAATCTAATAATCTTGTATTAAAAATAATAATAATTTCCTGCGAAAAACACTAACATAACAGAAAATTGTTTAGAATTGTAAATCTTCTTCGAAATCTAATTATTTTTGTTATAAAATGCCAATTTTTGGCAGAAAACGATAACATAACCTAAAATTGTTGAAATTTGTGAACCTTAATTTTTTTTCTTAATCATAATACCAATTTCCAAAGAAAAACACTAAAATAATCCAAAATTGTTAAAAGATTATAAATCTTGTCCAAATTATAATTATTTTTGGTTTGAAATACGTAAAATACCCATTTTTTGAAGTAAAACGTAACCTAAAGTAACCTAAAATTGTTGAAGGATTATGAACCTTTAAAATTGAAAAAACAACATTCAAAAGGTTTGA
>CAKNYM010052098.1:118772-150394 GCA_932195095.1 Andricus curvator
TAATTCAAAATTGTTGAAAGATTATAAATCTTGTTCAAATTATAATTATTTTTGATTTGAAATACGTAAAATACCCATTTTTTTAAGTAAGACGCTAATGTAACCTAAAATTGTTGAAGGATTATGAACCTTTAAAATAAAAAATAAACAAAATTCAAAAGGTTTGAATCTTTGAAATCTAATAATTTCTTATTAAAAATACCCATTTCCGCTGTAAAACGTTAACATAACCTAAAATTGTTAAAAATTGGGAATCTTGATGATTTTTGTTTAAAAATACTAATAACCGGCGAAAAAAGTAACAAAACCTAAAATTTTTAGAAATTTTTAGTCATCTTCGAAACTCTCTGATTTTATACTAAAATTCTTTTTAAACATTTATAATTTCCAGCGAAAGCGCTAACATAAAAGTATAATATTTAGAATAATTTATTAGATAATTCAAAAGTTTATCAGTTCGCATAAGGTTTTCTATGATTTTTCTTGTTAAAAAAGGGATTATTTATAGATTTAATGATCAAAATTTCAAAATTAAGATATAAAACAACTTCAAGTAATGAAAAACCAATCTTTTTGATAGGATACTAAATAATTAAGAAAACACTCTATCTTATTGTTGGAATATACCCTGAAAATTATGAACAAAATTTCTGCATCAAATAAAAAAAGCAGAAATTTGAAGTGGATTTTAAGGTAAATAAAAAATTGCAAGCATCGCAAAATCGTGGGTGCAAATGATGAAAGTTTTACTATATTTTTCTCATAATCAGAACATGAAAGATTTCAGTGGTGTAGTCGAGGCCTGGCGGGGTCTGGCGCCACCAGGGTACTTTTTTTTGAAGGCCTGGCGACGCTCAGTGGGAAAGAAATGACTTTTTTGGATCAAAATAACGTACAGCCCACAAATATTGACCGATTTAGACAAAAAAAATTGGACAAAAAAGCTGATAAGATTTCTAAGAGAGTTGTGGAGCCTGATTTTTGAATTAGGTTTTAAATTTTTTTTATAAATAAACAAATATGACAAAAAAAATGGCCATTTTTTCTATTTGACGTTCCCGGTGCTCGTTAATAACAGGAAAATTGTTGAAATCGCCCAAGTTTCATAGAGTAACATTAGTTAAGGATGTTCCAACATTATACAATAAACAAAAAAAAATTTATCAACAAATTATTTGTTGAAAAAATGTTTTCCACGATTTTCCATAATTATACGTTTTTTAAGTTATATTGCAAGAAATTTGAATGGAAACAATATTATATTTTGAAAAATTTCTCTTAAGATTATAACTGTTTATATTATAAACAAATTTAATGAACAAATGCAGTAATCAATCATTTTTCGACAAAAAAATTCGTTTTTTTCTGTGTCCATTTTTTTTAATTAGGAACTTTATGATAATTTTAGCAAAATTCATAATTCTTTGATTAATCTTATGATTTTTTTAAACAAATTTATTTAACAAATACATGATTCGGGCATTTGGCGGCAGAAAAATTCGGTTTTTTGAATGCCAGTCTTTTCAGTTGGGAACTTCATGACAATTTCAGCAAAATTCATAATAAGTTGATAAATTTTATGATTTTTTTAAACAAATGTATTAATCAGGCATTTGTCGACAGAAAAATTCGTTTTTTTCTATGTCAACTTTTTTAATTAGGAACTTCATGATAAATTCAACTAAATTCATAATTTTTTGATCAATTTTATATTTTTTTTAAAACAAATTTAATAAACAAATACATTATTCGGGCATCTGTCGATGGAAAATTTTTTTTCGATGTCAAGTCTTTTTAATTGGGAACTTATTGATAATTGCAGCAGCATTCGTAATTGGTTGATAAATTTTATGATTTCTTTAAACAAATTCAATAAACAATGCATTTTCACTGATCCGAAAATAGTATATCATAGACAAAAGTGGAAGAAAAAGGTCATTCTACTCGATCCTGAAGCTGCAGCCTTATTAAAAGAATGAAAGTAATGAGAAACTTAAACTGAAAGAACTGAGATTGAAAAAAAAACTTTTTCGTCGAAGAATACCCAAATAATGCATGTTTATTAAATTTGTTTGAAACATCATAGAATTTATCACTTAATCAAGTATGAGTGGTAGTGAAATTATCATTAAGTTCCCAATTAAAAAGAATGGCATCGAAAAAAAATTTTTTTTCCATCGACAGATGCCCAAATAATGCATTTGTTTATTAAATTTGTTTTTAAAAAAATTTAAAATTTATCAACCAATTATGAATTTTGCTGAAATAATCGTGAAGTTCCCAATTAAAAAGACTGACATAGAAAAAAACGAATTTTTCTGTCCTCAGATGCCCGAATCATGCATTTATTTGTTAAATTTGTTTTAAAAAATAATAAAATTTATCAACTCATCATAAATGTTGCTGAATTTATTATGAAGATCCCAATTAAAAAGTCTGACATCGAAAAAAAATTCCGTCGACAGATGCCCCAATAAATGCATTTGCTAATTAAATTTGTTTGAAAAAATAATAAAATTGAAAAAAAAAATTATGAATTTTGCTGAAGTTCTCATGAAGTTCCTAATTAAAAAAGTTGATATGGAAAAAAACAAATTTTTCCGTCCACAGATGCCCGAATAATGCATTTATTTATTAAATTTGTATTAAAAAATCATAAAATTTATCAACTTATTATGAATGTTGCTGAAATTGTCATGAAGTTCCCAACTGAAAAAACTGGCATTGAAAAAACCGAATTTTTCTGCCGACAAATGCCCGAATAATGCATTTGTTTAAAAAAATCATAAGATTAATCAAGAAATTTGGAATTTTCCTAAAATTAGCACAAAGTTCCTAATTAAAAAAATTTGACATCGAAAAAAACGAATTTTTCTGTCAAAAAATGCCTGATTACTGCATTTGTTCATTAAATTTGTTTATAATATAAACAATCATAATCTTAAGAAGAATTTTTTCAAATATTGTATTGTTTCCATTCAAATTTCTTGCAATATAACTTTAAAAAACGTATAATTATGGAAAATCGTAGAAAACATTTTTTTAACAAATAATTTGTTTATAAACATTTTTTTATTGTATAATATTGGAACATCTTCAACTAATGTTACTCTATGAAGCTTAGGTGATTTCAACAATTTTTCTGTTATTGACGAGCACCGGGAACGTCAAATAGAAAAAATGGCCATTTTTTTCGTCATATTTGTTTATTTATAAAAAAAATTGAAAACCAAATTCAAAAATCAGGCTCGACAACTCTCTGAGAAATCTTATTAGCTTTTTTAAAAATTTTTTTTATCCTAATCGATCAATATTTGTGGGCAATCCATAAACTACGTTACCAATTTGAGGCTTTTTTTACCCCCCCCCCCCCCACCTAAAGTAACGGAGCCATTCACTAGAAACAAATTTTACGTTTATAAATTCTTCAAATAAAATTATTGTAAATAAACTATTGAATTAAATACGAAACACTTTAAATTCCTAAGATTTTAAGCCGAAATATATTTCATTTTCAACAAAATAGTTATATTATTAACGAAAAAAGATTTTCGACCCAAAGAGATGAATTTTCAACACAGAAAGACGAATTAAAAAAAAAAGTTTTCAACCAAACAGTTGCACTAACAACCAAATAGTTGAATTTCTAACCAAATAGTCGAATTTTCAGCATACAAAGATTTTTTCAATAAAATTTTTCATTTTTAATAAATTTTCAATTTTTTCAATAATTTTTTTGTTTTAATTTTCAACAAAATGGTCGAATTTTTCAAACAAAAAATATTAAAATTCAATCAAATATTTGAATTTTTAAGACAGAAAGACAAATGTCTTAGAAGACAGTTGAATTTTCACCAAAAAAGTTCATTTTCAACCAAGAAAGATCACTTCTCTACCATAAAAGATAAATTTTCAACAAAAAAGTAAAGTTTTTAAGCTAGAAAGTTGAATGCTTGTTTCGAAAATTTCGAAAACAGTGGACCTTTAAATCGTAAAAGATGAATTTTTCACAAAAAATATCATTTTCAATCAAGAAAGATGAATTTTTAACAAAATAGTTAAATTCTCAACCAAAATGTTGAACTTTTAACACACAAGAATAATTTTCTACCCAAAAAGACGACTATTCAACAAAATACATGAATTTTCTACCAAATAGTTGAATTTTTAACTTATACAATATACAGGATAAATTTTCAACCAAAATTTTCAAACAAATTTTGAATTTCCAACTTATTATTCGATGAATTTTCAACCAAAATATTCAATTTTGAAGCCAAAAAGACGAATTATCTACAAAAAAGTTGATTTTTCAACCCGAATATATGCTTTTTCAACCAAAAAGTTTAATTTTCAACCAAATAGTTTAATTTTCTACCAAATTGTTTGATTTTCAAGCCAAAAAGAAGAATTTCCTACAAAACAACAGAATTTTTTACAAAACAGTAGCATTTTGAAAATAAAAGTTCGTTTAAAAGCAAAAAGTTGAATTTCCAACTACAAAAAGATTTCAGTTTGACTTTTCAATATCAAAAGATGAGTTTTAAACAAGAAGTAAATTTTCTACGAAAATAGTTGAATTCTCAACCCAAAAAGACTAATTTTCAACAAAACAGTTGAATTTTGAACCAAAAAGCATGACTTTTTAAAAAAATTGTTAAATTTCCATCCAAACAGTAGCATTTCTCTCCAATAACGGTTTAATTTCTACTAAAATACATAAATTTTTAAATTAAAAAGACTAAAAACATAGTTTCATTTTTATCCAAAAAAGAATTTAGTTCAATTTTCAACACTAAGATGTGAATTTCAAATAAAAAAGTAAATTTTCTACGTAAATAGTTGAACTTTCAGCCGAAAAAGACGAATTTTTAAAAAAGCAGTTGCATTTTTATCCAAGAAAGATGCAATTTCTACTAAAATGTAAGAATTCTTAAATTAGAAAGACAAATTTTCAGAGAATTTTTGAATTTTCATTAAAAAAAAAAGATTTTAGTTTTAATTTTTAATATTAAAATACGAGTTTTGAACAAGTAGTAAATTTTCCATGAAAATGGTTGAATTTTTAACTCAACAGGATGATTTTTTAACAAAACAGTTGAATTTTCAACCAAAAAGGACGACTTTTTAACAAATTTGTTGAATTTTCAACCAAAGAGTTGCAATTTTTATCCATGAAAAATGCAATATCTACTGAAATAGATGAAGTTTTAAATTAAAAATACAACATTTTCAAAAAATTGTTAAATATTCATCCAAAAAAGATTTTAGTTTTACTTTTCAATATCAAAATATGAGTTTTGAACAAGAAGTAAATTTTCTACGAAAATAGTTGAATTCTCAAACCAAAAAGACTACTTTTCAACAAAACAGTTGAATTTTGAACGAAAAAGCATGAGTTTTTAACAAAATTGTTACATTTTCATCCAAACAAGTAGTATTTCTCTCCAAGAACTGTTTAATTTATACTAAAATAGATGAGTTTTTAAATCCAAAAGACTAAAAAAATAGTTTAATTGGTACCCAAAAAATAATTTAGTTAAATTTTCAACAAAAAGATGTGAATTTCAAATAAAAATTTAATTTTTTACGTAAATAGTTGAACTTTCAACCGAAAAAGACGAATTTTTAACAAAACAGTTGAATTTTCAACCAAAAAGGACGACTTTTTAACAAAATTGTTGAATTTTCAACCAAAAAGTTGCATTTTTATCCAAGAAAGATTAAATTTTCATACAAAAGAGATTTTATTGACTTTTCAACATCAAAATATGAGTTTTAAACAAGAAGTAAATTTTTTTACGAAAATAGTTCAATTTTCAACCCAACAAGACGAATTTTCAACCAAAAAGCATGACTTTTTCACAAAATTGTTGAATTTTCAACTAAACAGTTGCAATTTTTATCCGTGAAAAATGCAATTTCTACTGAAATAGTTGAAGTTTTAAATTAAAAAGACAAATTTTTAAAAAATTGTTAAATTTTCGTCAAAAAAAGATTTTAGTTTGACTTTTCAATATCAAAATATGAGTTTTAAACAAGAAGTAAATTTTCTACGAAAATAGTTGAGTTTTCAACCCAAAAAGACTAATTAACAAACCATTTGAATTTTGAACCAAAAGCATGGCTTTTTAACAAAATTGTTAAATTTTCATCCAAACAGTAGTATTTCTCTCCAAGAACTATTTAATTTCTACTAAAATAGATAAATTTTTTAATTAAAAAGACTAAAAAAAAAAAATTTAATTTTTATCCAAAAAAGAATTTAGTCAAATTTTCAACACTAAGATGTGAATTTCAAATAAAAAGTTAATTTTCTACGTAAATAGTTGAACTTTCAACCGAAAAAGACGAATTTTTAAAAAAGCAGTTGCATTTTTATCCATGAAAAATGCATTTTCTACTGAAATAAATCAAGTTTTAAATTAAAAAGACAAATTTTCAAAAAATTCTTAAATTTTCATCAAAAAAATATTTTAGTTTGACTTTTCAATATCAAAATATGAGTTTTAAACAAGAAGTAAATTTTCTACGAAAATAGTTGAATTTTCAATCCAAAAAGACTAATTTTCAACAAAACAGTTGAATTTTGAACCAAAAAGCATGACTTTTTAACAAAATTGTTAAATTTTCATCGAAACAGTAGTATTTCTCTCCAAGAACGGTTTAATTTCTACTAAAATATATGAGTTTTTAAATCCAAAAGACTAAAAAAAATAGTTCAGTTTGTATCCAGAAAAGAATTTAGTTAAATTTTCAACAATAAGATGTGAATTTCAAATAAAAAGTTAATTTTCTACGTAAAGAGTTGCACTTTCAACCGAAAACGACGAATTTTTAAAAAAGCAGTTGCATTTTTATCCAAGAAAGATGCAATTTCTACTCAAATATATGAATTCTTAAATTAGAAAGGCAAATTTTCAAATAATTGTTGAATTTTCATCCAAAAAAAGATTTTAGTTTTATTTTTTAATATTAAAATACGAGTTTTGAACAAGTAGTACATTTTCCATGAAAAAAGTTCAATTTTTAACACAACAGGACGAATTTTTAACAAAATAGTTGAATTTTCAACACCAAGATATGAATTTTAAACAAAGAGTAGATTTTCTACGAAAATGTTTGAATTTTCAATCCTCAAATACGAATTTTCAACAAAACAGTTGAATTTTCAGACAAAAAGAATTACTTTTTAACAAAATTGTTGAATTTTCAAACAAATAATAAAATTTATAACTAAAAAGATAATCTTCAAGAGGAAGCAACTGCAAAAAAAAAAGAAATATAAATACAAGGAAAATAAATTACTAATAAGAATAATATATTAGTTAATATTCAACTACTAGAATGTTTAACTTGTACAATTTTTAACCTAGAATCTTTCATAAACGGAATAAAACAATTTCATATTTATTCTTCTTGACAGTTATTTAAAGTGATAGAAATTCACTGACTTTTACAAGATTTTTTTGTTAATTCCCTGACTTTTCCCTTCCGTAACGAATCGTCACAAAATATCTCGGCCCCTCCCTCTTTAAATAACTTTAAATAACTTAAATAACTTTCAATAAACTCTCCTAACGTTTTTTTCACCCCCCCCCCCCCCCTGATAACGTATTTTATGAAAAGTACCGTCAGGCCACGTTTTCTTTTAGGAATAAACCACTGCCTTTCATGTTCTTATACTAAAAGAAAAATATAAATAGTAAGACTTTCAAATTTGTAAAAAAAAAACGGTGTGCATTTTGCAAATTCATTAATCAAGCGTTATTATATCAATAGTGCTATTGTTTTAAGAAGGGTTAACGCTACACAACGAAAAATATTAGACCGTGCTGGGAAATAAAAGAAAGGAACTTGTAAATTCAAAGATAATTAATCGTAGATAGTACCGTGCGTAATATTTTTATCGTCCCAAAATGCTCAATATCGTCGCGATCGAAACTGAATGGGAATTATGCAAATTAAGGAAGATATTACGGAATATTTTAATATTAATAGAAATTTATCGAGGTTACAGGTGGGGAGGAAGTACCTGATGGTTAGTGAGAAATATCAGGCTCGTGCTGTGCCTTCGCCTGGTCAAATGGGAGGCAGGATCTCTCGTAGGGGCCCCACCTAAAGCTGTCGGACTCTGAAACATATCATGCTGTATGCGCTTCCCCTATTTACATTTTCATCAATACATTTTTTTTCTTTTCATTTTCATTCTTTTCCCTTCAACTGAAATGTAAAATCGCTCCATATCTGTATTTTAGGGGAAAATTTTTTTTTTTAATTACAGGACAATTATATATGCAACAGGAAATAACCCTTACGAAATAATATTATAGGAAATTGAATCTAGACATAATGATTTTCCTATGATAATAATAATTATTATTATAGGAAAATCATTACAGAAAAATCAGTATGGGAATAAATAATATTAAAATATTGAAAGTTTTATTGCCGAAAGTCGAGAAATTGTGAATCAATTATTTATTTTGGACAACTTATATGAAAGTACATTAAAATTGTGATGTTTTTGAGAATGACTCAAATTTTAAAGAGGATTTATAGGATAGTATTTATATTTTATTGTCCATTATTGAGCCGTGCTCCTTAAAATGTAATTAATTCTTATAAATATCAAGATTTTTATGTACTTTGATACGATTGGGCCATAATAAATAATTTATTTACAGTTTCTCTACATTTTGCAATCATTCTTTCACAGAATTCATAGTCAGAATGTTCTCAAAACACGGAAAATAAAGTGATTTTTAACGAAAAATAGAAATAAAAATGATTTTAAATAAGATTAATGCAGGTACCAAAATCAAATTAAAAAAGATGAATTTTGTACCAAAAGAGATGAATTTTCAACAACAAAGTTGAGTTTTCAAGCTAAAAATCTAATTTTTTTTGAAAATATTTGACTTTAAAACTTGAAAAAAATAATGTTCAACCAAAAGTTGCATTTACAACCAAATAGTTGAAGTTTCAAGCAAATAGACGCATTTTTGACAAAAAAGTTGAATTTTAAACCAAATAGTTGAATTTTCAACCCAAAATTACGAATTATCAACAAAAATGTTCACTTTAAACCAAATAATTGAATTTTTAACCTAAAAAGATGAAATTTCTAAAAAAACAGTTGAATTTTCCAACCGAAAATATAAATTTTTGAGAAAAAGTTCATTTCTAATAACCAAACAGTTGAATTTTCTACCAGATTGTTGAAATTTCCAGCCAAAAAGACGAATTCTCTACAAAAGAGTTGAAACATTGACAAGAAAATATGAATTTTCTAAAAAAAAGTTAATTTCCAATAAAAAAGATAATTTTCAAACAAATAGTTGAATTTTCAACCCAAAAAGAAAAATTTTCTAGAAAACAGTTGAATTTTCAAACCGAAAATATGAATTTAAACAAAAAGTTTATTTTAATCAAACAGTTGAATCCTCAAACAAAACAGATTGATTTTCAACCAAACAGTTGCATTTTTAATCCGAAAATATGAATTATCAACAAAAAACGTTCACTTTAAACCAAATAATTGCATTTTTAAACCAAAAAGATCAATTTCTGATAAAACAGTTGAATTTTCAAACCGAAAATAGAACTGATAAAAAAAAGTTCTTTTTTGACCAAACAGTTGAATTTTCTACCAAACTGTTGAAATTTCCAGTCAAAAAGACGAATTTTCTACAACAGAGTTGAAATATTAACCAAAAAGTGTGAATTTTCTACAAAAAAGTTAATTGCAATAAAAAAGTTAATTTTCAAACAAATAGTTGAGTTTTCAACCCAAAAAGAAGAATTTTGTACAAAAAAGTTGAATTTTCAAACTGAAAATATGGATTTTCAAACTGAAAATATGGATTTTCAAAAAAAAGTTAATTTTTAATCAAACAGTTGAATTTTCTACAAAACTGTCGAAATTTTAAGCCAAAAAGATCTTTTTTTTACAAAACAGATGACATTTTAACCAGAAAATATAAATATTCCACAAAAAAGTTATTTTTCAACCAAATAGTTGAATGGTCAGCTAAAACAGATTAATTTTCAACCGAACAGTTGCATTTTAAACCAAAAAAGATGAAATTTCTACAAAAAGAGGTGAATTTTACCCAAAACGACGAATTTTCTACAAAAAAGTTAAATTTTCAACCCAAAAAGAAGAATGTTCTACAAATCAATTGAATTTTCAAACTGAAAATGTGAATTAAAAAAAAAAAGTTAATTTTTAATCAAACATTGAATTTTCTACAAAACTGTCGAAAGTTTAAGCTAAAAAGACGAATTTTTGACAAAACAGATGAAATTTTAACCAGAAAATATGAATTTATCACAAAAAAGTTCATTTTCAACGAAATAGTTGAATCCTCAGCGAAAACAGATTAATTTTCTACCCAACACTTGCATTTTAAGCCAAAAAAGATGAAATATCTACCAAAAGAAATCAAATTTCTACCAAAAGAGAAGAATTTTCTACCCAAAAAGACGAATTTTCTTCAAAACATTTGAATTTTTGATAAAAGGCTTAATTTTGAACCAATTAGTTGAATTTTTTTACCAAAATTGTGGAATTTTCATCCCAAAAAGATGAATTTTCCACCAATAAGATTAATTTTAGACCAAAAACAATTTTTAACAAAGTAATTGAATCATCGACCAAAAAAAGATTAATTTTCGACCAAACAGTTGCATTTTTTACTAAAAAGGATGAATTCTCAAGCCAAAAAGACAAATTTTCAACTAAGAATGATTTTTCAGCAAAGAAAAAACAAAATTCAACCAAATTTTGGAATTTTCCAGCAGAAAGGATGAATTTTCTAAAAAAAAAATTAAATTTTCAACCAAAAGAGACGAATTCTGAACCAAAAATATAATAATAAATTTTTCAATTAAAACTAATAGACTTTTAACGAAACAAATTACTTTCCTACCAAAACATGAATTTTCAGATAAATTTTCGACCAAAAAATATGAATTCTCAACGAAGAATGTAACAGTAAATATTTCAACCCATAAAGATTTTTATTTTAAACAGAAAACAGTTGAATCCAACCAAAAAATACGAATTTGAAAGAAAATAGTTGAATCCTCAACCAAACCAGATTAATTTTCAACCAAACAGTTGTATTTTTTACTAGAAGAGATGAATTTTCAAACCAAAAAGACAACATTTTAACTAAGAATGATTTTTCAGTCAAGAATGAAAAAAAATTTCAACAAAAATGTGAAATTTTCAAGCTAAAACGGCAAATTTTCTACAAAATAATAAAATTTTTAACCAAAAAAGCCGAATTCTGAATCAAAAATATCACAGTAGACTTTTCAATTGAAAATAATAAATTTTCAACCCAAAAAGATGACTTTTCTACCAAAAGATGAATTTTCAGTTCATAAGGACATATTTCCGATTCAAAAATCGTTGAATTTTCAACAAAATAGTTGCGTTTTCAACCAAATAATAAATCAACCAAAATGGTTGGATTTTCTTATTGGGTTCTATTAATTCAGTTATTATTTATTCCTATACTGATTTTTCTACAATATTTTTTCGCAAGGGAGGTTTCAATCTGAATGACTAATATTATTTTTTGTCATGTATAAAAAAACCAAACTTGATTTTTAAAATTAAATAATGAGAACATTGTAAAATAGTTCCTATCCTGTATTAAAAAGTTTTGTTTTTAACTGAGGCTACGGATTTATGGAATTCTTTTAAAATCAATTTTGTGACGGAGCGAGCACGTTGGGAACCTTGAAACGCATGAACTAGCGTCTACATATTAAATTAAATCATCATCATTAATAATGGAAGCGCCGGCAAGAAAAACGTCGGAAGAAAAATATGTTAAATTAACATTGTAACATTAATAGTCAGTAATAATTTTTTTAATTCTCTTCTATCTCGCGAAGCACTTTAATCATTAGTGCGTAGAGTTCTTAAATGCCCAAGAATTTATGTTGAGCAAATCGAACAGAGCATTTATAGAGCATTAAAGAGAATTTAAAGCATTTATTGTTTAAACAAATATATATCATAATTAATACATATATTTTTACAAAAACATTCTAGAGTGAAATAAACATATACTTTTTTGGAATTACAGAGTTGCTACAGGTTAGGTGATTCCAGAAAATCAGGGAATGTCAGGAAAAACCTGACAGAGTTAGGGAATTTTCGATAAATTAAAGTTGAAGTTAATTTTATTATCATGGTTAAAAATCGCAACTATTAGGTTGAAAATTAATCTGTTTTGGTTGAGAATTCAAACCATTTTGTAGAAAATTCATCTTTTTTGGTTGAATTCAACTATTTTTTGGTATAAAATTAAAATCCTTCTCGTGGTTAAAATATAATATATCACGTTTTTCGTCGAGAATTCATCTTTTTTGGTAGAAAATTCACCTAATTAGTTGGAAGTTAAAGTGCTTTGTTAAAAATTCATTTATTTGGTTGATGATTCATCATTTTAGTTTAAAAAAACCTTTATTTTGTTCAAAATTTAATGACTTTGTTGAAAATTATGTTTTCTAGATGAAAATTTATTGTTTTAACTGAAAACTTAACTCGTATACATGTTTGGTTCAAAATTTATCTTAAGTTGAAAATTCAAAGATTTGGTTTAAAATTTCTGTATTTGATTGAAAATTCGAATTTTGTGGGAGGATATTTAATTTTCTTGGTGACCAATTTTATTTTTTTTTTCTTAAAAATTCATTTCTTTGATTGGAAATTTATTTTACTAACTGAAAATTATCCTACTTTATTTTTGGTACAGAATTTATCTTTTTTGTTTAAAATTAATTTTTTTAACTGAAGATATAACGATTCCATTTTTTCTTAAAAATTCATATTTTTAGTTGAAAATTAATTATTTTCTTGCTGAAAACTCGTCTTTTTTAAATTTACTTCTCTAACTGCAAATTGAAATATTATATTTTTGGTTTGTTAATTTATATTTTTTAATTTAAGATTGAATTATTTTGTTAAAAAATCATTTATTTGGTTGATGATTCATCATTTTAGTTACAAAAAACCTTTATTTTGTTAAAAATTTAATGACTTTGTTGAAAATGAAGTTTTCTAGATGAAAATTAATTTTTTTAACTGAAAACTTAACTCGTATATATGTTTGGTTAAAAATTTATCTTCTTAAGTTGAAAATTCAAAGATTTTATTGAGAATTCAAATTTTGTGGAAGAATATTTAATTTTCTTGGTGACTAATTCATATTTTTGGTTGGAAATTCCTTCAAAAATTCAAATATTTGGTTGAAAATTCATGTACTTTGTTAAAAAATTCATCTAATTTGTTAGAAAATTCATCTTATTGGTTGAAAATTTGAAAATTGATCTTTTTGGTTGAAAATTAGTTTATTCTTATTTAGAATTGATCTTTTAAACTGGAAATGTAACTGTTCCATTTTATGTCGAAAATTTATCTTTTTTGATAAAAATCTAATCTTCTTGGTTGAAAATTATACTATTTCGTTGAAAATTTACTTTAATTTGATTGAAAATTAATTTTTTTACTCAAAATTTAACTATTATATTTTTAGTTGAAAATTTATCTGTTTTAGGTTAAAATTCAACTAATTGTTGAAAATCCGTCTTTCTTGGTAGAAGAGTACTCTCGTTAGTTGAAATTTCATTTTTGTTGTTAAAAATTAATTTCTTTGATTGGATATTTATTTTACTAACTAAAAATTATCCTACTTTATTTTTGGTAGAGAATTTATCTTTTTAGTTTAAAATTCATGTATTTGGTTAAAAATTTAATTTTTTTAATTTCAAGATTCATAATTTTAGTTGATAATTCACTTACTATTCCATTTTTTATGGAAAATTTACCTTTTTTGATAGAAATGTAATATTTTTCGTAAAAAAATTATCTGTATAGTAGAAAATGTAACAATTCTATTTTTGTAAGAATTCATTTCTTTGGCTGGAAAAAAAACTATTTGGTTGAAAATTCGTTTTTGTTTTTGGTTGATAGAAAATTCATGTTTTGGGTTGAAAAATCCACTATTTGGTCAAAAATTCATATTTTTTCTTGAAAATTCATCATTGTCATTAAAAATTAATTTCTTTCGTTGAAAATTTGTTTCTTTTTAGTTGAAAATTAATTTTTTTAACTGAAGATATAACGATTCCATTTTCGCTTAAAAATTCATATTTTTAGTTGAAATTTAATTAATTTTTTGCTGAAAACTCGTCTTTTATCAATTTACTTCTCTAACTGCAAATTGAAATATTATATTTTTGGTTTGTAAATTTATCATTTTTAGTTTAAGATTGAATTATTTTGTTAAACTCAACTATTTAAAAAAAAATCATTCTTTGGGTTAAAAATGCATTGTTCTGGATCAAGATTCGTCATTTTAGTTAAAAATTTATTCGAGAATCGATTTATTTAGTTAAAAACTTAACGTTTTTGTTGAAAATTCGTTTAATGTGTTGAAAATTCAACTATCATGTTAAAAAATATACATTTTTTTGGTTGAAAATCAACTTTTTTGTTGAAAATTCTCTTCTTTTTCGGGTCAAAATTTATTTTTTAAACTGAAAATTCAACTATTCTATTTTTGATTGAGAATTGATCTTTTTTTTAGTTGAAAATTCATGTATTTTGTTGAAAATTTGTCTTTTTTGTTAGAAAAATCATCTTTTTGGTCAAAAATTCAACTATTTGTTTCAGAATTAATTTTTTTAGTTGGAGGTATATCATTTTTGTTAAAAATTGATTCAAGCATTGATTTCTCTAGTTTAAAATTTAACTTTTTTGTTGAAAATTTGTTTCTTTTTAGTTGAAAATTAATTTTTTTAACTGAAGATATAACGATTCCATTTTTGCTTAAAAATTCATATTTTTAGTTGAAAATTAATTAATTTTTTGCTGAAAACTCGTCTTTTATCAATTTACTTCTCTAACTGCAAATTGAAATATTATATTTTTGGTTTGTAAATTTATCATTTTTAGTTTAAGATTGAATTATTTTGTTAGAAAATTCATCTTATTGGTTGAAAATTGATCTTTTTGGTTGAAAATGATTTTTTTTTCTTATTTAGAATTAATTGTTTTAACTGGAAATGTAACTGTTCCATTTTTTGTCGAAAATTTACCTTTTTTGATAAAAATCTAATCTTCTTGGTTGAAAATTAAACTATTTCGTTGAAAATTTACTTTCATTTGATTGAAAATTAATTTTTTTACTGAAAATTTAACTATTCTATTTTTAGTTGAAAATTGATCTGTTTTAGGTTAAAATTCAACTATTTGTGGAAAATCCGTCTTTTTTGGTAGAAGAGTACTCTCATTAGTTGAAATTTCACTTTTTTTGTTAAAAATTCATTTCTTTGATTGCAAATTTATTTTACTAACTGAAAATTATCGTACTTTATTTTTTGGTAGAGAATTTATCTTTTTAGTTTGAAATTCATGTATTTGGTTAAAAATTAATTTATTTATTTGAAGGTTCATAATTTTAGTTGAAAATTCACTTTAACTATTCAATTTTTTGTGGAAAATTTACCTTTTTTGATAGAAATTTAATCTTTTTCGTAAAAAAATGATCTGTTTAGTAGAAAATTTAACAATTCTATTTTTGTAAGAATTCATTTCTTTGGCTGAAAAAAAAATATTTGGTTGAAAATTCGTTTTTTTTGTTGATAGAAAATTCATGTTTTGGGTTGAAAAATCCACTATTTGGTCAAAAATGCCTATTTTTGGTTGAAAATTCACCATTGCGATTAAACATTAATTTCTTTGGTTGAAAATTTGTTTCTTTTTAGTTGAAAATTAATTTTTTAAACTGAAGATATAACGATTCCATTTTCGCTTAAAAATTCATATTTTTAGTTGAAAATTAATTAATTTTGCTGAAAACTCGTCTTTTTTAAATTTACTTCTGTAGCTGCAAATTGAAATATTATATTTTTGGTTTGTAAATTTATCTTTTTTAGTTTAAGATTGAATTATTTTGTTAGAAAATTCATCTTATTGGTTGAAAATTGATCTTTTTGGTTGAAAATGAGTTTTTTCTTATTTAGAATTAATTTTTTAAACTGGAAATGTAACTGTTTCATTTTTTGTCGAAAATTTATCTTTTTTGATAAAAATCTAATCTTCTTGGTTGAAAATTATACTATTTTGTTGAAAATTTACTTTAATTTACTTTAATTTATCTGTTTTAGGTTAAAATTCAACTATTTGTTGAAAATCCGTCTTTTTGGTAGAAGAGTACTCTCATTAGTTCAAATTTCATTTTTTGTTTGTTAAAAATTCATTTCTTTGATTGAAAATTTATTTTACTAACTGAAAATTATCCTACTTTATTTTTGGTAGAGAATTTATCTTTTTAGTTTGAAATCCATGTATCTGGTTAAAAATTAATTTTTTTTTATTTGAAGATTCATAATTTTAGTTGAAAATTCACTTTAACTATTCGATTTTTGGTGGAAAATTTACCTTTTTTGATAGAAATGTAATATTTTTCGTAAAAAAATTATCTGTTTTGTAGAAAATTTAACAATTCTATTTTTGTAAGAATTCATTTCTTTGGCTGAAACAAAAACTATTTGGATGAAATTTTTTTTTTTTTTTGTTGATAGAAAATTCATGTTTGGGTTGAAAAATCATCATTGTGATTAAAAATTCATTTCTTTCGTTGAAAATTTGTTTCTTTTTAGTTGAAAATTAATTTTTTTAACTGAATATATAACGATTCCATTTTCGCTTAAAAATTCATATTTTTAGTTGAAAATTAATTAATTTGGCTGAAAACTCGTCTTTTTTAAATTTACTTCTCTAGCTGCAAATTGAAATATTATATTTTTTGGTTTGTTAATTTATCTTTTTTAGTTGAAGATTTAATTATTTTGTTGCGAATTCATTTTCTTTGGTTGAAAAATTGATTATCCTGAGTAAAAATCTAATTGTTCTATTTTTGGTTAAAAAATCATTTTTTTAATGAAAACAAAATATTTTGTTGAAAATTCGTTTTTTTTTTTTTTTTTGGTTAAAAATTTATTTTTCCGACATTTTAACTATTCTAATTTTGGTTGGAAATTGATTTTTTTAGATGATAATTCATGTACTTTGTTTAAAATGAGTCTTTGTCGGTAGAGAATTCATCTTTTGGGTTGAAAACTCAACTAAGTATTTGGTTACAAATTCATGTTTTTCGTTGAAGATTCATAATTTTTGTTGAAAATTCATTTCTTTGGATGAAAATTTATCTTTTTGACATTATTAATATTCTAGGTGTATGGTTGCTTTTATACCTAGCAGAATTTAGAAACTGGGATATTGTAGCAACCCTGAATTAGGCACTGTTTAATTCAAATAATATATGTTTTCTATTACTTTGACTTCTTTTATCATTTAAACTTAGCACTCTTCGCAATTTGAAGCGATGCGTTTTCCCGCGAAATTTAAACAATGTAATTATTATTAATAAAAGTAGAAAATACGATTTTTTAAATACTAATTCAAAATGCTCATTAAATTCTCAAAACACATGAATGTCGAGCATATTCTCATGCTCGTGAAAATTTCTCCGAGCACTTAAACTCTTTAAAACACTATTACTGCGTCAATGAAGTACGATATGTGAAGAGAATTTTAAAAAAATTACTAAAATCAATTGCTTTTCAACTACAAACTGCTGAGGCTGAAACAATAAAGGAAAACGTCAAAGACGATTATTGTCTAATTAAGAAATGTGAGTCGAGCAAAGTTAGGTATTATATAAGCTGCAAACAAAAAATTTGCATTGCATACAATATTAGTTTGGTGCTACTTTTTAGCATGCAGGTTCAATTCTACAATACGAGTGTAAAATACCATTTGACAGTGAAATGTGTAAAACTTGTTTAAAATTTCATATCTACAATAATTTAATATCTAAAATGAATCTTACGCAGGAATTAAAATGGTACTTTTCTTTATAAAATTTGCAGATACTGTACTTTTTAAATATGTGGAAACCTGTTTCTTACCCAGTTCTTATTTGGATTTGGTCTCCTGATTTTGTTTAACCATCCTTCTATAAATCGAAGACAACCATCCATGTAGGCGCCTTGTTCACTTGGAGCTAATGGTTTATAAATATCACATCGTGGAGAACCTTCGAGAATTCTACGTGTTGCTTGATTATGCAGTGGCAAAAGAAATACACGAAACCTCCAATATTTAAGGGCCTAGAAAGTAGAATTTAGATTTAATTTTTAGTAATTTACAAAAAGGTATCATGGAACTGGGCATAAAATATAGATCGGCACACCTTGTCCAGTATCGAGAGGTTGATCATTATTGAAATCTGTACAAGCCTTCATGAAACCTTTGAAATCTTTCAACATTGTTTTTTATCTTTTGAAATCTTTTTAAAACATTTGAAATTTCTTTGTGAAATTACTGAAATCTTGGAAATCATTGACATTTTTTTTAATCTTTTCAAATATTTCGGAATATTTGTAAAAATCTCTGAAATATTTCTGAAATCTTCGAAATCATTGCAAAAAATTTCGAAATATTTTGAAATCCTTTAAATCTCTGCGAAATCTTTGAAATATTTGTGAAATATTTTTAATCTTTGTCAAATCTTTGAATTTCTTTTGAAAACTTTGCAAAACCTTCTAAATATTCTTTGCGAAACCTTTGAGATTTTGTGAAATCTTTTAAATCTTTGAAAACTTTGCGAAATCTTTTAAATCTTTGTGAAATTTTTACAAATCTATTGAAATTTTTTCGAAATGTTTAAAAACTTTGTGAAATCTTTGCCATATTTGTGAAATTTTTACAAATCTATTGAAATTTTTGCGAAATGTTTCAAAACTTTGTGAAATCTTTGCCATATTTGTGAAATTTTTACAAATCTATTGAAATCTTTGCGAAATGTTTGGAAACTTTGCGAAATCTTTTAAATCTTTGTGAAATCTTTTAAATCTTAGCGAAATATTTGAAAACTTTGCAACAACTTTTAAATTTTTGTGAAATCTTTGAGATTTTAGTGAAATCTTTTGAAGCCTTGATGATATCGTTGAAATCTTTCTAAAATCTTTGAAATCTATACAAATTTATTTTAATCTTTCGAAATATTTTGAAATCTTTTTTTTAAATCTCTGCGAAATCTTTGAAATATTTGTAAAATATTGTTAATCTTTGTGAAAACTTTAAATTTCTTTTGAAATCTTTGCAAAACCGTTTAAATATTATTTGCGAAACCTCTGACATTTCGTGAAATCTTTTAAATCTTTGAAAACTTTGCGAAATCTTTTAAATCTTTGTGAAATTTTTACAAATCTATTGAAATCTATTGAAATCTTTGCGAAATGTTCAAAAACTTTGCGAAATCTTTCAAATCTTTGCAATATTTGTGAAATTTTTACAAATCTATTGAAATATTTGCGAAATTTTTAAAAACGTTGTGAAATCTTCGCCATATTTGTGAAATTTTTACAAATCTATTGAAATCTTTGCGAAATGTTTGAAAACTTTGCAAAATCTTTTAAATCTTTGTGAAATCTTTGCAATATTTGTGAAATTTTTAAAAATCGATTGAAATCTTTGCGAAATATTTGAAAACTTTGCGAAATCTTTGAAATATTTGTGAAATCTTTTAAATCTTAGCGAAATATTTGAAAACTTTGCAACATCTTTTAAATTTTTGTGAAATCGTTGAGATTTTAGTGAAATCTTTTGAAGCCTTGATGAAATCGTTGAAATCTTTCTAAAATCTTTGAAATCTATACAAATTTATTTTAATCTTTCGAAATATTTGTGAAATCTTTTAAATATTAGCGAAATATTTGAAAACTTTGCGAAATCTTTGTGAAATCTTTGTGAAATCTTTGCAATATTTGTGAAAATTTTAAAAATCTATTGAAATCTTTATGAAATATTTGAAAACTTTGCGAAATCTTTTAAATCTTTTGAAATATTCGTGAAATCTTTTAAATCTTAGCGAAATATTTGAAAACATTACGATATCTTTTAAATTTTTGTGAAATCTTTTGAAATCTTTGAAATTTGTATGAATTCTTTGTGAAATCTTTTAAATTTTTGTGAAATCTTTTAAATCTGTGTGAAATATTTTGAAATCTCTTAAAAATTTCTGAAATCATTGAAAAATCTTTTATATGTTCTAAAATCTTTTGGCATCTTTGTGAAATAATTTGAAATCTTTCAAATTTTTGTGAAATCTTTGTGAAATATTTTGAAAGCTTTGAAATCTTAGCGTAATATTTGAAAACTTTGCGAAATATTTTGAACCTTTGTGAAATCTTTGAAATATTTGTGAAATGATTCTGAAACCTTTGAAATGTGTATGAAATCTTTGTGAAATACTTTTAAATTTTTGAAATCTCTTAAAAATGTCTTTGAAATCTTTCAAATATTTATGAAATCTTTTAAATCTAACGAAATATTTGAAAAATTTGCGAAATCTTTTAAAACTTTGTGAAATTTTTGAAATATTTGTGACATGATTCTGAAATCTTTGTAATTTGTATGAAATCTTTGAAATCTTTGTGAAATACTTCAAAATTTTTGAACTCTCTTAAAAATGTCTTTGAAATCTTTCAAATATTTGTGAAATCTTTTAAATCTTAGCGAAATATTTGAAAACTTTGCGAAATCTTTTAAATCTTTGTGAAATTTTTGAAATATTTGTGACATGATTCTGAAATCTTTGTAATTTGTATGAAATCTTTGAAATCTTTGTGAAATACTTCAAAATTTTTGAACTCTCTTAAAAATGTCTTTTAAATCTTTGAAATATTTGTGAAATCTTTTTAATCTTAGCGAAATATTTGAAAACTTTGCGAAATCTTTAAAAATTTTGTGAAATCTTTTGAAATAAATGTGAAATATTTTGAAATCCTTGAAATTTTTGTGAAATCTTTGAAATCTTTTGAAAGCTTTGAAATCTTAGCGAAATATTTTAAAACTTGCGAAATCTTTTGAACCTTTGTGAAATTTTTGAAATATTTTTGAAATGATTCTGAAATCTTTGAAATTTGTATGAAATCTTTTAAATCTTTGTGAAATTTTTTAAATATTTGTGAAATGATTCTGAAATCGTTGAAATTTCTATAACATCTTTGAAATCTTTGTGAAATATTTTGAAATCTTTGAAATTTGTATGAAATATTTGTAAAATATTTTGAAATCTTTGAAATTTTTGTAAAATCTTTGAAATCTGTGTGAAATATTTTGAAATCATTGAAAAATCTTTGAAATATTTTGAAATCTTTAAAATCTTTGAAATATTTTGAAATCTTTAAAATCTTTGAAATATTTTGAAATCTTTAAAATCTTTGAAATATTTTGAAATCTTTAAAATCTTTACGAAATCTTTGAAAACTTTGCGAAATCTTTGTGAAATCTTAAAAATATTTTCAAATTTTTCGGTATCTTTGTGAAATCTTTGAAATTTCTTAAATATTTCTGAAATTTTACAAATCTTTCTGAAATCTTTAAAAACTTTAGAGGTTTATTGAAATATGTTGAAATCTTTGAAATATTTGAAATCTTTGAAATCTGTTATAATCTTTTTAAATCTTTGACATCTTTTGGAATCTTTGAAATCTTTGAGACATCTTTGAGAAATCTTTGAAATCTTGGTGAGATTTTTAAAATATCTGAAAAATTTCTGAAATCTTTCAAATCATTGCAAAATTTTGTTAATCTTCTGAAATCTTTTGAAATCGTTCGGACTTTTCGAAATCTTTACAAATTTATTGAAATATTTTTAAATCTTTTGAAATTTTTTAAAATGTTTGAAATCTTTTCTGATATTTGCGAAATCCTTAAAAGCATTGTGCAATGTTTTAAATCTTTATGAAATCTTTGAAATCTTTGTAAGATTTTTTAAATCTCTGAAATATTTCTGAAATCTTTGAAATCACTGCAAAATTTTTTTAATCTTCTGAAATCTTTTGAAATCGTTTGGATTTTTTGAAATTATTACAAATTTATTGAAATATTTTTTAATATTTTGAAATCTTTGGTAATTTTTGTAAATCTTTCAAATCTTTTAGAATCTTTGTGAAATATTTGAAAACATTGTGCAATCCTTTAAACCTTTATAAAATCTTTTAAAATTTTGGAAATGTTTTGAAATCTGTTGTACACTCAAAAGTCGAGTGGTCAACCCCTCGTCAAATCTGAATTTTCAAATATACAGCCAAAAATTAAATTTCGAAATCTCTTCACGTTAAAAAGAAAATTAAAGTGATTCTGCAATTGTAATAAATGCAATAAAAAATTATAAATCCTGAAAATTACCTCGGCTAGAGAAAAATCGGTGTCACCTCTAGTACAGATATAATGATCCAAGTAATTCCAGTTGTAATTTTCTAATTTCTCAGTTGTGAAAGAAACCCAGGAAACTTCGTATGTATCGTGATGAGGTGCGTGAAATCGGTAACGATAGTGTATATTAAATGGAGGATATGGATGCCTGGAAATGATTTTAAAATATTTTAGTGAAAGAAAAGTAAATAAGAGAGCTTTAAATTGTTGTCTGACTTTTTCTAGAAATAAAAAATTGGTATTTACTTTATAAAATCTGAAAAAAATACCTTGGTCTGTATCTCGTTACAGTTATGGAATTACCACACAGGGAAATTTTATGGAATATCCTGCCTATACTCAACAAATATTCTTCCTTCGGCTCAGATTCTGTTTGACGGCCACGCATAACTGAACTAATAGGAGGGGCACTATTACTTCCAGGCGTCGATATTTGATTTTTACTATTCGGTGGTAAAAGGATCAGTTGAAATCCCTTGAACAGACATTTTTATGTAATTTTTATGTAATTATTTTAATTGATAGTTTATAATTTATCTAACTGAATATTAGAGTGGTCCAAAAAAGGCTTTTCTTTAGAGACCGTAACTAAATTACGTAACTAATTACGTAACTAATTACGTAATTCGCAAATAAAACAAATAGCTTGCTGTAATTGTACAGAAATTTAATATGAATTTAATCTGCACGCGCCAAAGAAACTTGGAGAGTGCAAAACCAACCTAGCCAACAACAATTTAAAAAAAGTCAGGTAATTATATTGGTCAGGGAAAAGTCAGGGAATTAACAAGAAAATCTTGTAAAACTCAGTGAATTTCTATAACTTTAAACAACTGCCAAGAAGAATAAAAATGAAATTGTTTTATTCCGTTTATTAAAGATTCTAAGTTAAAAATTTTACAAGTTTAACATTCTGGTAGTTGTATATTATTCTTATTAGTAATTTATTTTGCTTGTATTTATATTTCTTTTTTTTTCGCAGTTGCTTCCTATTGAAGATTATCATTTTAGTTATAAATTTTATTATTTGTTTTAAAATTCAACAATTTTGGTAAAAAGTAATTCTTTTTGGTTGAAAATTCAACTGTTTTGTTGAAAATTCGTATTTGAGGATTTAAAATTCAAACATTTTCGTAGAAAATCTACTCTTTGTTTAAAATTCATATCTTAATGTTGAAAATTCAACTATTTTATTGAAAATTTGTCTTTTTAATTTAAAAATTCATTTATTTTAGTAGAAATTGCATCTTTCTTGGATAAAATGCAACTGTTTTGTTAAAAATTCGTCATTATGGGTTCAAACTTCAACTATTTTCGTAGAAAATTTACTTTTTTTCAAATTCATATCTTAGTGTGGAAAATTCAACTGAAATCTTTATTGGATGAAAATTCAACTATTTTTTTGTTTTTGAAAATTTGAATTTAAAAATTAATTTAGAAATTTAGAAATTGCAACTTTCTTGGAAAAAAATTCAACTGTTTGGTTGAAAATTCAACAATTTTGTTAAAAAGTCGTCCTTTTTGGTTGAAAATTCAACTGGTTTGTTGAAAATTCGTCATGTTGGGTTAAAAATTCAACTATTTTCATGGAAAATTTACTACTTGTTCAAAACTCGTATTTTAATATTAAAAATTAAAACTAAAATCTTTTTTTTTAATAAAAATTAAACAATTTTTTTTTAGTCTTTTTAATTTAAAAATTAATCTATTTTAGTAGAAATTAAACCGTTCTTGGAGAGAAATACTACTGTTTGGATACAAATTTAACAATTTTGTTAAAAAGTCATGCTTTTTTGTTCAAAATTCAACTGTTTTGTTGAAAATTAGTCTTTTTGGGTTGAAAATTCAACTATTTTCGTAGAAAATTTACTTCTTGTTTAAAACTCATATTTTGATATTGAAAAGTCAAACTAAAATCATCTTTTGATGAAAATTTAACAATTTTTTGAAAATTTGTCTTTTTAATTTAAAACTTCATCTATTTCAGTAGAAATTGCATTTTTCATGGATAAAAATTGCAACTGTTTGGTTGAAAATTCAACAATTTTGTTAAAAAGTCATGATTTTTGGTTGAAAATTCGACTATTTTCGTAGAAAATTTACTTCTTGTTAAAAACTCATATTTTGATATTGAAAAGTCAATAAAATCTTTTTTGGGTAAAAATTTCATCTTTCTTTGATAAAAATGCAACTGTTTGGTTGAAAATTCAACAATTTTGTTAAAAAGTCGTCCTTTTTGTTTGAAAATTCAACTATTTTCATGGAAAATTTACTACTTGTTCAAAAGTCGTATTTTAATATTAACAATTAAAACTAAAATCTTTTTTTGGATTAAAATTCTACAATTCTTTGAAAATTTGTCTTTCTAATTTAAGAATTCATATATTTTAGTAGAAATTTCATCTTTCTTGGATAAAAATGCAACTACTATTTTTAAATATTCGTCTTTTTCGGATGAAAGTTCAACTATTTACATAGCAAATTAACTATTTATTTGAAATTCACATCTTAGTGTTGAAACTTTAACTAAATTCTTTTTTGGATAAAAATTAAACTATTTTTTTTAGTCATTTTAATTTAAAAATTCATCTATTTTAGTAGAAATTAAACCGTTCTTGGAGAGAAATACTACTGTTTGGATGAAAATTTAACAATTTTGTTAAAAAGTCATGCTTTTTGGTTCTGTTGAAATTGTTCTGTTGAAAATTAGTCTTTTTGGGTCGAAAATTCAACTGTTTTCGTAGAAAATTTACATCTTGTTTAAAATTCATATTTTGACATTGAAAAGTCAATAAAATTATTTTTGGATGAAAATTTCATCTTTCTTGGATAAAAATGCAACTGTTTGGTTGAAAATTATTCTTCTTTGCTTGAGGATTCAACTACTTTGTTTAAAAATTTTGGTTGAACCACTTTGTTAAGAAATCAATTTTTTGTTGAAGATTCATATTTTAAGTAAAAAATTCATCTCCGGTTAAAAGTTTAACTATTTTGTTGAAAATTGATCTTTTTAAATTAAAAATTCAACTTCGCGAGTAAAAGTTAAACTATTTTGTTGAAAATTTATTTATTTTTTGAATGAAGGTTTATCTCATTGGTTGAAAATTTAACTATTTTATCAAAAATTCTTTTTTTTTCGAAAATTCATATTTTCCGGTTGAAAATTCAATTTTTGTACAGAAAATTCATCTTTTGGCTTGAAGGTTCGACAATTTAGATAAACTTTTTTTTACGACTGAAAATTCTTTATATGTTGAAATGTCGTCTTCTTGGTTCTAAAATTCCTTTTTTTTAATGAAATTTCTTTTTTTTTGGTTCCAATATCAACTATTACACTCTTTTGTTGAGACTTCATCTTTTTTAATTGAAAATTCATTTCTTTCGTTAAAAATGTAATTATTTTGTTGAAAATTCAAGTGTTTTTTAAAGTTATCTTTTATGGTAGAATTTTTTTTACAATAAATAAATTTAAACATTTTCATTTTGTACCTCGATCGGGTGATTCTAAGTGCTGCCTCAAAAATGTTCAAGTTAAAAATTGCAAAAAAGTCGAAAAATGATTTTCATCTTTATATTAATTTTCTATTCATAGCATCAAATGAATCAAAAATTATTCGGATCATCATGTAGGATATCTAACAGAGTTATGAGAAAAGAATTGAAAATTTTTTTTTTTATTTGAGTTTTTGGCGTCTATAGGCAATTGAAAATTATTGCTTATTTGTAATAGTTAAGAGACCATTTTTGTCGGTTGCTGATTTACTTAAAAATTGATAAAAACTTTGCAAATGCAAAGAGAATTAGCCCAAAGGATCATCATTTTGTATGATTTTACTAAAAAATGACAGTTAATACAAAATAAATTTGTAAAATTTTGTTAACTATATATTCAAGTTCCAATGCATGTTCAACAAGTTTTCTGAAAGTTTCATATCAATCAATGAAACCGTTTTATAATTATCGCCATTATAAATTCAAAAAATGCTTTTTCTAGAGCCAAAAGCTGTTTCTCTTCAAACAAGCTTATAGTATCTGAAAATTTGTGAAGTAAAAAATATTTTAGCCCCTTACTATACCTTAATTTCACTTCGTTTTCTTGTAAAACTTGATTTTTAAATTTTAATAGGTAAAAATCTGTTTTTTACAGTTTTCTGCGATGAAAAATGAGAACAACTTCAATATGACTTAAATAATCTCAGGATAGTTTTCAACGAAATGTATAATAATTTCTGATTTTATAAAAATCGCTAACCATGCAATTAATCATTAACTAATCAGATAACAATTGTATAATTGGAGATTTTTCAAATAAAAAATAATTATACATTCCGCTAAACAAATTTTATAATCATAAACAGAAATAAATAATATTTTTCAAGAAGAAAAAACAATCCTCAGATTATTTAAATCAAATATTATTTTATCTAATTTTTTTATCGTATAAAACTGTGAAAGGCTCATTTTTACTTCTTAAAATCGAAAAATCAAGTTTTTGAAAAGAAACGAAGTGATATTAAGGTATAGTGTACTTTTGTATAAATTTCTCAAAGAAACAATTTTTCTCTCTTGACTTTTTTCATATCTAGCTTCATTTTTGAAAAAAACTGGAAAATTCGATTTTTTTAAATTAAAAATAAAATTTTTCAAAAATGGCCCATCTGCCTATCTCCTTAGTTGAAAGTTGAACTAATTTATGAAAAATTAATTTTTTTGGTTGAAGATTTTTTTCTTCATCACATATTATTGATAATTTTAGTTGAAAATTCAACTCTTTGGTGGCAAATTAACTTTTCTGTTGAAACTTCATATTTTTGAATTAAAAATTCAACTGCTTTGTAGAAAATTTGTCTTTTTGCCTTGAAAATTCAACTTTCTGATCGGAAATACAAAATTTTTGTTAAAAAATTCATATTTTTGGGTTGAAAATTCGACTGTTTTCTAAACAAATTAGCTTTTTGTTGGAATTGCAACGATTATTGCGATATGTATTTAGTGTGATAAAAGTGCGAGAAGAGAAGAGAGGCTGTGCCCTCTTCTCAGGACCATAGGCAAAGGGCCTGAGGGCTTTTCTATAGTTTAGTTCTGTCGTGACAAGCCGTCGGGTAGCACGCAGACATAAAGACTCTAAAGATATAAAGATAAAGTTCCAGTTTTTCATTTCATTCTAAAGTTTCCAGCATTGTATCACAGTTTCCTTAGTACATTCAAATATACAGTTTATTTATTTATTCCCACATATAGTGTTTGTTTCTTTTGACCTTTTTATCGTACGCGGTTATTATATTCCATTAGTTCCAACACTTTTCTAAATTGAAAATTATTTTTTTCAATGAAAATTTAACGTTTCTACTTTTGGCTAAAAACTTAACTTTTTTAGACTAAAAATTCAACAATTTGGTTGAAAATTCGTCTTTTTGGTAGAAAATTAATCTTCTTCGTTAAAAATTCAACTATTTGGTTAAAAATGTATGCACTTTGTTGAAAATTCGTCTTTTTGTAGAAAATCAATTTTTCTGGTTAAAAATGCAACTTTTTGGTTGAAAATTAATCTGTTTTGGTTGAGGATTCAACAATTTTGTTGAAAATTGGCCTTTTTGGTGCAATTCAATCTGTTTTATTTAAAATTAATTTTTTTTTCAAATATCAACTATTATATTTTTTATTGAAAATTAATTTTTTTGGTTGAAGGTTCATAATTTTAGAAGAATATTCATCTCTTTGGTTGAAAATTGAAATACTTTTTTCCTTCCCTTTTTAGGGGTCAAAATTAATTTTTTTTAGCTGAAAATTTAACTATTTAGTTGAAAATGAAATTTCTTGTTGAAATTTTATACTTTCGTGTTGAAAATGCAACTGTTTAGTATGGAAAATTTGTCTGTTTGTCTCATGAATTTAACAATTTGGTAGAAAAATTCAACTAAGTGAGAAAAAATTCTACTGTTTTGTAGAAAAATAGTTTTTTTATTAAAAATTAATTTTTTCAAATGAAAAATATATTATTTAATTAACCGAATTATTTTTAATTTATGAAATCAAATTTTATTTTAATTAAAAAGTTGATGAACTTGAAAAAGATTATATTTCGAAAATATAATATAGAAATTAAAATTTTTTATTAAAAGTGCCATTTTTTGTTAAAAACTTTTTTTTTACTTTACAAATTCAATTATTTGGTTGAAAATTTCTGACGTTTGTTGAAAATTCTTCTTTTTTGGTAGAAAATCAATTTTTTTGGTTAAAAATGCAACTATTTGATTAAAAATTAACTTTTTTGCGAAACTTCATATTTTCGGGTTGTAAATTCAACTGTTTTGCATAGAAAATGGGTCTTTTTATTTTGAAAATTCAACAATTTAGAAGAAATATCAAAGTTTTGTGAAAGATTCGTTTTTTTTTAATTGAGAATTCTTTTTTATTGAAAATTTAACTATTCCATTTTTGTTTAAAAATTGATCTTTTTGATTTAAAAATTCAATAGTAGTTTGAAAATTCGTTTATTTGGCAGAAAAATGGACTATTTCGTTAGAAATGTATGTATTTTGTTAAGAAATCGTCTTTTTTGATAAAAAAATAATCTTTTTGGTTGAAAATGCAACTATTTGGTTACAAATTCATGTATTTTGTTGAGATTTCCTCTTAATTATTAATTAATTATTAATTATTTGATTGAAAAATTGACGGCTTTTTAAAAAGCTCGTCTTTTTAGATTGAAAATTCTATTATTTGTTTCAAATTTTATATATTTTATTGAGAATTCCTCTCGTATAGTTGAAAATTAATATTCTTCGTTGAAAATTCTACATTTTGGATGCATTTTTTTTCTTTATTGACTGAAAAATATTTCTTTGTTGTGGATTAAAGTATTTTGTTGTAAATTCGTCTTTTTTGAGTTAAATTAAACTGCTTTTTATTTAAAATGAAAATCTTTCCTTGGTTAAAATATCAAACCCCTAAATAAATTCACAAAAAAATTTAATCTGCAAGAATTATATTAGGTAGGGAGTTGGGGGTGTCAAAACTTACAAACCCTAAAAAAGGAGGGTACGTGGTTCAAAGTTTCAGATGAAAACTAAAAAAATTATTTGACTTATATTTTTAATAATCAAAAAGCGTTTTCACTTTTCCAGAAAAGCTTTTTTTTGGATCACTCAACTGAATATCAGCGTTGGAGAAATTACTGAAAAAACTGGTTACAATTAGAATTACAAAATAAGAAAGTGCTTTCAAAACTTTCTTCAGAATTTTTTAAATTTAAAAGATATATCTAAAAAATTTTAAATTTTTAAATATTAAATTACCTGTGCCAATCTTTGAGAAACGAGTTCTTTGAAGACTTCTGCAGTTGTAAGTGGTTTTTTATAAATTGCCCTTTGCTGTGCAAAATCAGCATTAACATCGTCAGGTAATAAATTATAATCCGAAACGACGTAATCATTTTGCAGACTCCTCTTATCCGGAAAATAATCGGTTGTAATAGGAAGACATGCCGGAATCGTTAGTGATCTCCAGTCAACACCTGGTAAAAACAATTTACAATTTTTGAATAAATTTGTTTAGTTTATGAAAGAAGAAACAGACATCTGTTTTCTTAAACATTTTGACTGGAAGGAATTTTTAAGACATTATTGCTCCTCGGGAGAAATATTTCTCAAAGAGTTCAAGGAAAATTTTTGTGCTAACATTACATTCACCTTAGATTTTATGGGACGACTGAAAAATCCCGAAAAATAAAATTACCGACGCTGGAAAATTACCGAAAAAGAAAATATGTATTCGAAATTAGAAAATTGACGATAATATAAAATTCCCGACACAGGGAAATTCCAGAATTATAAAATTCGCAAATCTGAACCATTAAAAAATTGCTAAATGATAAAATAATAAAGGAAATAAAATACTTTTATTTGGTGAACATATTTTTTATTTTTTTACTTATTTATTATTAAAAACATTCTTTAATTGTTTAGATTCGGGAATTGTATAATTCGGAAATTTTCCTGTTTCAGCAATTTAATAGTATCGGATATTTGATAATATTTGCAAATTTTTTTCGGGAATTATATATTATCGGGAATTTTCAAATTCAGTAACAGGGTTGCTACGAAATTCCAATTTTGAAATTCCCTGACAAAACAGTTGAATTGTCGGCCCAAAAATATGAATTTTCAACTATAAAAATTAATTTTCAAGCAAAAATGGAATAATTACATTTTGAGTTAAAAAAAATTAATGTTCAACAAAAAAAAAAAAACGAGTTTTCAACCAAATTTAAATTTTGAATTAAAGCAATCAATGTTCGAATCATTTTTTAACTAAAATGATGAATCTTGAACCAAAAACAAGATTTTTGAAACAAACAGTTGAATTTTTAATCAAAAAGATTATTTTTCTACCAAAAAAGACAAATTTTCAACAAATTACATGAATTTTCAACTGAAAAAGATACGTTTTCAACTAAAAATATAAGAGTGGAATTTTCAGTTCACAACATAAATTCTGAATGAAAAAATAAAGAATTTTCAACATAATAGATTTTCAATCATGGAGATGAATTTTCAACTATAAAAATAAATGTTCAAGCAAAAATCGAATAGTTACATTTTCAGTTAAAAAATTAATTTTCAAACAAAAAACGCATTTTTAACAAAATAGTTAAATTTTCAACTAAAGAAATCAATTCTCGAATAAATTTTTTACTGAAATGATGAATCTTCAACCATCAAAATGAATTTTGAAACAAATAGTTGCATTTTTAACCAAAAAGATGATTTTTTTTACCAAAAAAGACAAATTTTCAACAAAATACATGAATTGTTAACTAAAAAGATCAATTTTCAACCAAAAAAATAGAATAGTTGAATTTTCAACTATAAAAATAAATTTTCAATCAAAAATGGAACAGTTAAAGTTTCATTTAGAAAAAATTAATTTTCAAAAAGAAAAAAAACCAATTTTAAACAAAAAAGTTAAATCCTAAACTAGAGAAATCAATTTTTAACTGAATAGATAAACCTCCAACTAAAAAAATGAATTCTGAAACAAATAGTTGAATTTTTGACCAAAAAGATGATTTTTCTACCAAAAAAGACAAATTTTCAACAAAATACATGAATTTTCAACTGAAAAAAAAGATCAATTTTAAATAAAAAATAGAATAGTTGAATTTTCAGTTAAAAAAAAAATAAATTTTGAACCAAAAAAGAAAAGAATTTTGAACAAAATGTTGATTTTCAACCAAAAAATTTATATTTTTTAACAGAATAGTTGAATTTCCAACATATTAGACGAATTTTCAACAAAATAGTTA
>CAKNYM010052098.1:154960-174869 GCA_932195095.1 Andricus curvator
TGAAATATTTGAAACTTTTGTGAAATCTTTTGAAATATTTGTGAAATGTTTCTTAAATCTTTGTTTGTAAAATTTGTTGTACTCGTTGAAATTATTTGAAATTTTTGTGAAATTTGTTTAAATCTTTCAAAATGTTTTGAAACCTCTTGATATCGTTTCAAATCTTTGAAACCTTTTGAAATTCCTTAAAATCTTTGAAATTCATGAAATCTTTTGAAATCTTTATGAATTCTTTGAAAAATTTGTGAAATCTTTCTTAAATCTTTTGAAATCTTCTAAACAGTTTTGATACCGTTTAAAATCTTTAAATTTTTGAAATCTTTTGAAATCCTTATGAATTCTTTGAAATATTTGTGAAATCTTTCTGAAGTTTTTTGTAATCGTTTAAAATGACTAAAATATTTGAAATCTTTTGAAATCTTCTCAAAAAATTAATATCATTTAAAATCTTTGAAATCTGATGTATTACCCTTGTTGAAATCTTTGAAATTCTTTTATTCTCTTGAAATCTTTATGAATTTTTTTATGAAATATTTGAAACTTTTGTGAAATCTTTTGAAATATTTGTGAAATATTTCTTAAATCTTTTTTGTAAAATTTTTTGTATTCGTTGAAATCATTGAATTATTTGAAATTTTTTTGAAATCTGTTTAAATCTTCTAAAACATTTTGAAACCCCTTGAAATCGTTTCAAATCTTTGAAACCTTTTGAAATCCCTTGAAATCTTGGAAATTCATGAAATCTTTTGAAATCTTTATGAATTCTTTGAAAAATTTGTGAAATCTTTCTGAAATATTTTGTATTCGTTTGAAATCACTGGTACATTTGTGAATACTTTCTGAATTTTTTTGTAATCGTTTAAAATCTTTCTTAAATCTTTTGAAAGCTTCTAAAAAGTTTTGATACCGTTTAAAATCTGTGAAATGTTTTGAAATCTTTGCAATCCAGTGCACTGTACCCTTCTTAAAATCTTTGAAATCCTTGAAATCATTAGGAAATTTTTTGAAATCTTTGAAATATTTGTGAAATTTTTCTTTAATCTTTGTTTGTGAAATTTTTTTTATTCGTTTGAAATCGTTTAAAATCATTGAAATTCTTGAAATCTTTTGAAATCCTTATGAATTGTTTGAAATATTTGTGAAATCTTTCTGAAGTTTTTTGGTATTCATTTGAAATCACTGAAATATTTGAAATAATTGTGAAATCTTTCTGAATTTTTTTGTAATCGTTTAAAATCACTGGAATATTTGATATCTTTTGAAATCTTCTCAAAAAATTGATATCATTTTAAATCTTTGAAATGTTTTAAAATCTTTGAAATCTGGTGTACTGCCCTTGTTGAAATCTTTTAAATTCTTGTATTCTTTTGAAATCTTTATGAATTTTTTATGAAATATTTGCAACTTTTGTGAAATCTTATGATATCTCCTAAAAAAATTTTTTTTTTTTTTAATTCTTTGAAGTATTTTTAAATCTTAGAAATATGGTTTACTATACCACTTTAAAAATCTTTGAAATCTCTGAAATCTTTATGAAATCTTTCAAAATATTTGTGAAATCTTTCTTAAATCTTTGTTTGTAAAATTTTGTGTATTCTTTGAAATCATTGAATTATTTAAAATTTTTGTGAAATCTTTTTGAATCCTCTAAAATGTTTTAAAACCTCTTGAAATCGTTTCAAATCTTTGAAATTTTTTGAAATCTTTCAAATTTGGTGCACTGTACCCTTTTTCAAATTTATTAAATTCTTTAAATCTTCAAAGTTTCAAAATTTTTGTGAAATATTTTTTGAAATCTGGTGTACACTCAAAAATCGAGTGGTCAATATTTTATACTAGCGGAGAAGAAATTAGAAACTTATAAAATTATTCACAATATTAAAGTCTGTTCTTTGCAATCTATACAATAATTGGTACAGTCTACAAAAAGTGCCTTGAAATCTCTTTATTTATTCTATAATGAACAAAAGATAAATTATATCTTGATAAATAAAAAACTTTTCAGTAGAAAGCTCTTTTCTAAACGAGATGTTTCTTTCATAATAGACTAAAAGATTTCAATTACTCTTCGCATTTAAATAAAATTACTTTTTTAAAAGCAAAACAAAATTGAAATTCAAGGTTCTCGTGAAAAATTCAAGGAGATTTCCAGGTTTTCAAGGTTTAAAAAAAATTCAAGGAGAATTCCAGGTTTTCAAGGTTTTCAAGATCGCTGGACACCCTGATTGGAAAATGAATTTATTAATTTGATATTTTTAAAAAGTGACCTTTATGATTTTAACTTTTATTTGAGCCATTAAACATTAAAAAATCTTTACGGGTTCAGGAAATAATAATTTTTTTGGGCGAGAATGCGTTGAAGTTAAAGTACAAAATTCCTTAAAAATCGGAATTTTATTTTTTTTCTTTCTCACGTGATAACTCAATACCTGCAAAGCCAAATTACTTCAACTGCGGCTCATTTAACGCAGAATTTAATAAACTTTCCAACAGTTAAAAATTATTTTTTATCTATATTCTAGAAGGTGCTATCACCTTTCAAATTCAAGGCTAATTTTTAATAGATCATCAGGTTAGTGGTCCGATATACTATCCGTCGATGGTGTATACTAATCGTTTTTTTCCAACCAAATCTAAATGACACATTTTGATTGAATTATTATATTTGAAATCAAAGAGGTATTTAATTTTTGATTCAATTCATTCTCTATCGTATCGTTATGAGACACAAAACGTTTAAAATTTTTTTTTTAAATCTTATTCTAATCATGTTAGTCAGTGTGAAAAATTAGTAAAATTCTACAATGAATTTGTTTTTATAATTATTGCAGCATAACTACCTGCTGGTCACAATCGACAAAAAAAATTATTTTTGGTAATTTTAAAATTTAAAAACTCTTTCAAAATATCTTAAAATTCATTCGAGTTCTTCGAAAACCGTAAAACGCAAAACTTGTCAAGGAAATATAAACTATGTGGAAGAAGAGTCTTTTTAAAAAAAGGTTTTGAATTTTTAAAAATGAATTTGGCAGTGAATCGAAAGATTTTTAAATCCTCAAAACCTTTTAAAAAGAATGGAAAAATTGTTACTGGATCAGGGTGTCTACTCAAATTTTGAAAAAATTCCCTGACAATTCCAGATAAATTTTCAACTAAGAAAATTAATTTTCTTCAAAAAAGGACGAATTTTCAACAAAAGACTTGAATTTTCAACAATGAGAGATTTTCAGTCAATAAAGGACAAAAATGTCAACCAAATTGTTAAACTTTCAAGGAAAAATGACGAATTTTCTACAAAACAGTTCAATTTTCTACCAAATTGTTAAATTATCAAGCTGAAAAGATGAATTTTTTGAAATTGCAAGCCAATAAGACGAATTTTCCAGCAACCAGTTGAATTTTAAGCCCAAAAATATGAATTTTCAACAAGAAAAGTTAACTATCAACCAAAAAGTTGAGATTTCAACCAAACAGTCGCATCCTCAACAAAAACCTTTTAATTTCCATAAAATAAAAATATGAATTTTAAACAAAAAAGTTAGTTTTCAAACAAAACAGTTGAAGTTTCAAGCCAAAAAGGCGAATTTTTTACAAAATAGTTAAAATTTGAATCCGAAAATATGAATATTTAATAAGAAAGTTAATTTTCAATCAAACAGTTGAAGTTTTTATCAAATTGTTCAATTATCAAGCTAAAAACAAGAATTTTCTATGAAACAGTTAAATTTTTAACCCGAGAATATGAATTTTCAACAAAGAAGTTAATTTTTAACCAAACAGTTGAGTTTTCAATGAAATAGTTGAAATTTCAAGCAAAAAAAAAAAAAAACAATTTTCTACAAAACAGTTAAATTTTTAACCCGAGAATATGAATTTCAAAAAAAGTGTACTTGCAACTAAATAGTTGAGTTTTCAACCAAATAGTTGAAATTTCAAGCCAAACTAACGAATTTTCTACAAAACAGTTGAATTTTTAACCCGACAATTCGAATTTTTAACAAAAAAGTTCATTTTCAACCAAATATTTAAATTTTCTAAAAAATAGTTGCATCCTCAATCTAAAAAGATTAATTTCCAAAAAATGCAATATCAATTTTTTAACAAAAAGTTAATTTTCAACCAAACAATTGAATTTTCAAATCATTGAAATTTGAATCCAAAAAGACGCATTTTGTATGAAACAGTTAAATTTTTAACCCGAGAATATGAATTTTCATCAAAAAAATTAATTTTCAACCAAATATTTGAATTTTCAACAAAATAGTTAAATCCTCAATCTAAAAAGATTAATTTTCGAAAAAAGCAAATATGAATTTTCATAAAAATAGTTATTTTTCAACCAAACAATTGAAGAAAAAAAATCAACCATATTGTTGAATTTTCAAGCCAAGACTATTTTCAAGCTATATTTTCAATAAAATATATTTTCCCGAGATTAGTGAATATGATAAAAAGAACTTTGATTTCAATAAGTATAAATCCAGTACTATAAATTTACTCTTACAAATGAAAAATCATCGTTATTTAATTTAATATTACAATTTTTAAAACAAATTTAAGCACAATAAAAAACTCCCTGAAATTTCCAGGTTTTTTAGGTGAGTAGATACCCTGTTGACAGAACTGATTTTTTGAAAAAAATTTGTGACAACTGCTGCAAAAACTACATTACAAAAACATTAGGACATGGAAAACTAAAGATATTTAATTATGAAGTGTAAGAGGCATGCATCAATCTAAAATATAAGTGGGACGACTGAAAAATCCCGAAAAATAAAATTCCCGACACTGCAAAATTCCCCAAAAATAAAATTTCCAAATAAAAAATTTTCGAATAACAGAATTTTCGAATAATAAAATTCCCGAATTTGAAAATTCCCGAAAAAAAACAATTAAAATTTTTTTAAATAAATTTTATTAATTTATTAAAAACATAATAATCAAATATTTTAAATTCAAAAAATAATTATTTTAGAAGCTTCAAAAATTGAAAATATATTTTTTTATTATAAATATATTTGATTATTGTATTTTTTATGAAAAAATAATGATTATTTCTAAAAAAAAGTTTCAACTGTTTAAATTCGGGAATTTTCTAGTTCCGATATTTTATAATTCGGCAATTTTCTGTCGGGAACTTTCAAATTCGGTAATATTATAAACTGTTCGGGAATTTTATAATTCAGGAATTTTATTATTCGGGAATTTTCCATAATTCGGGAATTTTATTTTTCGGGATTTTTCAGTCGTCCCATACAAGTGTGCTAAAGTGATAAATAAAATTTAGTGATATGTTAAAAATATAAAAATATAAAAATATTCTACAGCGAAGTGTACCAGATCCGAATCAGCCCCCAGTAATGTATGACGCTAACCTATGATTGCTGTTTTATGTCGTACATCACACACGCATCAAAATGTCCAGCGTTGCATCCCGATTAGACGTACCACAGCATGGAAATAAATTTAAGAGCATTATTTGGTTATAACATACAAAACAAAAATATAAATAATAAACTCTCATACTAATACATGTAGCCTCCAGTGTTTGACACGTTACCAGACAACAGTAACGCGTTACCGTTACCGTTACTGCCTTATTTAAAAATTTGCAACGCGTTACCGTTAACGTTACTGAAAAAAGTAAGGCGTTACCGTTACCGTTACGAAAAAAAATAACGCGTTACCTTGTTACTTTTTTTTAAATAAAATTTTTAATACATCATTTTAAATTCCGAAAAGCTTTAGATAGTTTTCCATTTTTTTATCTGTGAGTGTTTCAAGCTTAAAAATAATATTTCAATTTATGTAATTTAATAAAGAATTTTACATTAATAATCTGTAAACAGTTCTTATTTTACGCTATTATCAATTTTAAATCAGAAGATTTGCACAGAATTAATTTTTCTTTTTATAATAATAGGGTCGTCCATAAACAAAATGTTTTTACGAAGATAGGGTAATAATGGAGGAATGAATTCTTTCAATAAATTAATGTAAATACTATATTGAATGAAATATTTTGAATGCAATATCAGTTTAAATTCCTAAGACTTCGAGTCGAAATATATATTGAATTTGCCAAAAACCAGCTGAATTTCTTAACCAAAAAGACGAATTTTCAACAAAAATAAATTAATTTTCTAACAAATAGTTGAATTTTCCACGTATAAAGGATCAATTTTTAACTTTCAATTAAGTAGTTGAATTTTCAACTAAAAATGATGAATTTTGAACCAAATGGACGAATTATCTACAAAAAGGATGAATTTTCAACCAAAAAATATGATTTTTAAACAAAAAAGTTAATTTTCTACGAAAAAAAAATGCTGGTGAAAGTAGTTTGATTTTGAACCAAATATTTAAATTTAAACCAACAATATGAATGTCTAACAAAAAAGTTTATTTTCAACTGAAAAAACAAAATTGTTGAATCCTTAACCAACCCAGATTAATTTAGACCCAAACAGTTGCATTTTTAAACAAAAAGGATGAATTTTCAATCGAGAAAATTAATTAAAAATTAAAAGATCAATTTTCAATAAAAACATCAATTTTCAAACAAAAGTGAAAGTGATACACCAAGGAGGTGTATCATAAAATTATTAATTTTTAATAAACTAGTTCAACTTTCCACCAAGCAGTTGAATTTTCAACTAAAAAATATGAATTTTGAACCAATTACTTAAATTTTCAACCAAAAGATGAATTTTCCAGGAAAAAATTAATACTCTTCCAAAATAGACGAGTTTTTAACCAAATAAATTCGTTTTCAACAAAATTGTTGAATGTTAAAGTCAAAGGACGAATTATCTACAACACTGTTGAATTTTCAACCAAAAAATGTGATTTTTTAACAAAAAATTAAATTTTCATAAGAATAGTTTAATTTTTAACAAAAAAGTTAATTTTCAACCAAACAGTTTTATTTTCTACCAAATTGTTGAATAATCATCCAAACCAGGTTAATTTGAACCAAAAAAATGATAGTTTTAATCAAAAAGGATGAATTTTCAACCGAGAAAATTAATTTTCGTCCAAAAAGACGAATTTTCAACTAGAAAAGATCAATTTTCAACCATAAGTGGAATAGTTATATTGTTAGTTAAAAATATTAATTCTAAATAAAAATAAAAATTTTCAACCAAATAGTTACATTTTCAACAAAAGAGATGAATTTTCAACTAAAATTATGAATTTAAACAAAAAAATTAATTTTCAGCAAAAGAGTTGAACCCAAAAGATGATTTTTTAACCCGTAAGATTAATTAAAAAAAAATGGAATAGTTAAATTTCAAATCAAGGAGGTGAATATTACAAAAATATGAATTTTTAATAAAGTAGTTCAACTTTCAACCAAGCAGTTGAATTTTCAACTAAAAAAGATTAATTTTGAACCAAATATTTAATTTTTCAACCAAAAAGATGAATTTTCCAGCAAGAAAATGAATGCTCTACCAAAAAATACGAGTTTTCAACAAAATACGTTAATTTTCAACAAAATAGTTGAATTTTGAAGCCAAAAGGCAGAATTATCTACAAAACGGTTGAATTTTCAACAAAGAATATGATTTTTTAACAAAAAAGTTGAATTTTGATAAGGATAGTTTAATTTTTAATAAAAAAGTTAATTTTTAACCGAACAGTTCAATTTTCTACCAAATTGTTGAATACTCAATCAAAGCAGGTTAATTTTCAACCAATGAGATAAATTTAACCAAAAAGGATTAATTTTCAACCGAGAAAATTAATTTTCGACCAAAGAAAAAACGAATTTTCAATCAAACACATGAGTTTTTAACAATAAAAGATCAATTTTCGATAAAAATATCGATTTTAAACCAAAAGTGGAATCAAATTTTTTCTTCAAAATTCTATTTTTTTTTACCGTATTCAGATTTTTTTTAATATTGCAAAAAAATAAAAAGATGGGTTTTTGCAGAAAATCTTCTGTACTTTTTTTCTTCGATTTTTGAAAAAGGATAAGAAGATTTTCTGAAAAGCCTAACCTTTTTTATTATTCCAATATTTTCTTCAATCAGCTTTATGCGGGCTAAACCATTTTATAAGCCAGGATAATTTTTTTGTCTGAAAATGTAATGAAATTTATTTTCAGGTTTGGAAAACGCTTTCCGAATAGGCAGTTTATTAAATTTTGTCTCGATTTGGCCATATTTTGGATTTTCAAGTACTACATAAGCTACGTAAACATACTTTTTAAATTTTAATGTGAAAAGTAAAAAAAAAATTGATTTAAAATATATGCAAATAATAAAAATTTTTAAGAATAATTTTTTTCAATTTTTAAATGCAAAAGCATAAGATACTATCCGATTTTAAAATATTTTTAGTTGTTTTCTTCTTGTCCAACAGAACGTTTCCACACTATTAGATTTTTTCAGTAAAAGATTTATTTTTTCATCTCCTGATGGGTTAATTTTTTTACTTTTTAAATACTTTTTTATTTAATTTTTGTTAATTAGGCATTGCATGCAATTTTAAATTAATTAATTAATATAATTTTAATTTATAAACATTTAATTTAATTTTTTTATTATTTTTTATTAACGTCACTTTTAACGCGTTACTGTCAAACACTGGTAGCCTCACAAAGTGTCTCGTCGCTCTGAATAATCAACTTTTCTAACGAATAATGAATATCTGTTCAATTTGTGTACCATGTATAAATTGTATAAATTGTATAATGACATGAAATGTTCTTGTTTCGTAATGAAAGGCTATTTTAACTCCAAAGCAGTGATTAAAAATACAAAAACTTTCAGTCACTAGTACTGAAAGGATTGAGTAATAATTTTATTATTTGCCAGATACACTGCTGAAAATAAAATAGATTAGCCTGACAACATACAAAAAGCTGGCGTTATACTAAAATGGTGAACACAATATTATCAGTGACTCACTATTCTATTCTATAAAATTTTATTAACGAAATGTATTTTAAAAATTTTCGTTAAGGTAGTTGTCGTTCCAAAAATCAGATCTCTGAAAAAATAGTTTTTCTATGATTTTTTAAAACAAAATAATGTTTCTGATGAGGTCATTTCAAATGAAAAACATTGTTTTTAATAAAAAAATATTTGGAACTTACAAAAAACATTTATTTTAGCAATGTTTTTTAGAACTTAATTTTTGCTTACTATCGCTTCTTACCAATTTTTGAAAACTGGTTGAATTATAATAAATGATATCTTATTTGTTCGGGGAAAACATTTAGAAGAAAACATTTTTTAAGTAAAGAACTGTATTTGAATATTATTGACTTATTTATTATAATATTTTTCCCGGAAAATTAAGTTTCAAATTATTTTCATTAAAAATAATCTTTTTTATTTGAAATGATATCATCAGTAATATTATTTTGTTTCTTAAAATCATAGAAAAACTATTTTTTTCGAAGATCTGATTTTGGGCACGACTACTACATTTAGTTTAGAAAAGACAAATTTATATATACTTATACTGGAATTGTATTTATATTTTATTTATATTTATATTGGGTTTTCTGATTAGCTACATATTCAGGGTGGCCGCTAAAAAACTTCATTTTCAAAATTCTCTACCTTTCTCCTGATTTTTCCTTAATTAACCCAAAAAATGATGAATAGTGACTAATATGCATTAATAATATGGCTTCTGTTATTTTGAATTTAAAATAATTCGATAGAATTCGATAAAATTTATAAGGATTTCTGATGAATTTGAACGAATTCAGGATAAATTCATAAGACTTCAAAATAATTCAAGTTAAATTCAAAAGAATTCAAATGAATTGGAAAAAATAAAAAAATAATTTGAAAAAATGGCATTGATTTCAGTGAAATTGGATTGATTTCAGAGGAATTTAAGGGAACTGAGAAGAATTTGATGTAATGCCCAAGAATTCAGGGTGAATTCTAAATGAATTCTAATTAATTGCATATGCAATTGTGTATAAATTTTTTAAAATCTATTAAAATATTATAATATCCCGTGAAATTCTATGAAATCTGATATTTCCTAAAATCCTGGAATATTTATTAAATTATCTTGAGAATTTTTAAAATCCCTTAAAATCCTTGAAATCCTCGGGAAACGTATACAATCCCTTGAAATTATAGAAAATTCTTTACAGCCGTACGAAAACTTGGTTAAACCCCTTAAAATCATTAAAATCTTTGGAAATACCTTAAAACTTTTTTAATCTCTTAAAAATACCTTGAAATCTTTTAAAATACCCTTAAATATTTTAAATTCTTTAAAATCCATAGAAATCTCTTGAACTTTTATAAGCTCTTGAAAATTCCTTGGATGTTCAAAAATACCCTACAATATTTAAATTCATTTGAAATCTTTTAAAATCCCTTAAAACTTTTTGAAGCTCTTGTAAATACCTTTTTTAAAATACCTTAAATTCTTTAACGCTTAAAGGACACTAATTTTTTCCGATTGTCTACGTTTTTTTTTATTTAAGTATTTTTTTCGAATAGTTAAATTTTCACTGAGGCTCTGTAAATATTTTTTTCCTATTTTGTATTGTTTCAACATCACTCATGATTTTTTTCAGGCAAAAATATCGTTTACTTTATTTGGAGGTGTGTCCTTCAAGAGTTAAAATGCTTTGAAATCCCTTCAAACTACTGAAATCAAATGAAAATTCCTTGGAATCTTTTAAAATAGCCTAAAATCTTTCAAATCATTGGTAATATACCTTGAAATATTTGAAAATCTTTTAAATCCTACGAAATTGATCAATTCTTGGGAATAAATTCTTTGAAATCCATTACAATATTATAAAAGCCGGTGAAATTACTTAAAATCTTATAATATTTCCTGAAATCTTCGAAAATAGATTAAAATACATTGAGAGCTTTTAAAATCCTTTAAAATCATTGAAATCCTCGGAAATCTTATAAAATCAATTGAAAATAATCTGTTAAAATATCCTAAAATACTTAAAATCCTTTGAAATGTTCTGAAATTCCTTGAAACTTTTTAAAGCTCTTTAAAATTCCTTAGAAGATTTAAAAATATCCATAATCTTTCAAATCCTTTAGAATACCTTCAAATTACTAAAATCTATTAAAAATTCCTTGGAATTGTTTAAGATACCTTAAAATATTTGAAATCATTCAAATTAGTGAAATCTATTAAAAATTACTTGAAATCTTTTTAAATGCCCTAAAATATTTAAAATCCCTTGAAATCCCTTGAAGCTTTTCAGGGCTCTTCAAAATTCCTGGGAATTTTTAAAAATACCGTAAAACCTTTGAAATCCTTTAAAATCCCTTAAAATGATTTAAATCTATTAAAAATTCTTTTGAATCTATTTAAATACCCTAAAATATTTCAAATCCGTTGGAAATTTTTTAAGTTCTAGAAAATTTCTTGCACCATTTAAAATATCCTAAAATCTTTAAAATCCTTCGAAATTCCTTCAAATTATTGAAATTTATTAAAAATTTCTTGAAATCTTACAAAATACTCTAAGATATTTTAAATCTTTTAAAATCTCTTGAAACTTTTTAAAACTCTTCAAAATTCCTTGGAAATTTTAAAAACATTCTAAAATCTGTGAAATCCTTTGAAATTTTTTCAAATTATTTAAATCTATTGAAAATTCCTTGGAATGCTTTTAAATACCCTAAAATATCTCAAATCCCTTGAAACTTTTTAAAGGTCTTAAAAATTCCTTGGATTGTCTTAAGAATATCCTAAAATCTTTAAAATCCTTCGAAATTCCTTCCAATTATTGAAATCTATTAAAAATTTCTTGGAATCTTACAAAATACTCTAAAATATTTAAAATCTTTTAAAATCTTTTGAAAGTTTTTAAAACTCTTCGAAATTCCTTGGAAATTTTAAAAATACCGTAAAATCTTTGAACTTCTTTAAAATCCCTTAAAACGATTTTAATATATTAAAAATTCCTTTGAAACTTTTTAAACCCCTTGGAAATTCCTTGGAATGTTTAAAAATACCCTAAAATCTCTGAAATCTTTTGAAATTTCATCAAATTATTTAAATCTATTAAAAATTCATTGGAATGCTTTTAAATATCCTAAAATATTTAAAATCCCTTGAAACTTTTTAAAGGTCTTAAAAATTCCTCGGATTGCCTTAAGAATATCCTAAAATCTTCAAAATCCTTTGAAATTCCTTCAAATTGTTTAAATCTAATAAATATTTCTTGGAAACATACAAAATACTCTAAAATATTTAAAATCTTTTAAAAGCTCTTGAAGCTTTTAAGAGCTCTTCAAAATTCCTTGGAATTTTTTAAAATACCGTAGAATCTTCGAAATCCTTTTAAATCCCTCAAAATGATTTAAATCTATTAAAAATTCTTTAAAAATTTATATTATTAAAATATTAAAAATTCCTTTAAATACCCTAAAATATTTCAAATCCCTTGGAACTTTTTGAAGCTCTTGAAAATTTCTTGCATGTTTTAAAATATCCTAAAATCTTTAAAATCCTTTGAAATTCCTTCAAATTATTTAAATCTATTAAAAACTCCTTAGACTGGTTTTAAACACCCTAAAATATGTCAAATCCCTTGAAAATTTTTAAAGCTCATAAAAATTCCTTGGATGTATCAAGGATACCCTAAAATCTTCAAAATCTTTTGAAATTCCTTCCAATTATTGAAATCTATTACAAATTTCTTGAAATCTTACAAAATACTCTAAAATATTTTAAATATTTTAAAATCTCTTTAAACTTTTTAAAACTCTTTAAAATTCCAGGGAAATTTTAAAAATACCCTAAAATCTGTGATATCTTTTGAAATTTCTTCAAATTATTTAAATCCATTAAAAATTCCTTGGAATGCTTTTAAATAAACTAAAATATTTCGAATCCCTTGAAACTTTTTAAAGGTCTTAAAAATTCCTTGGATTGTCTTAAGAATATCCTAAAATCTTTAAAATCCTTTGAAATTCCTTCCAATTATTAAAATCTATTAAAAATTTCTTGGAATCTTACAAAATACTCTAAAATATTTAAAATCTCTTGAATCTTTTTAAAGCTCTTGAAAATTCCTTGGAATTTTTAAAAATACCGTAAAATCTTTCAAATTCTTTAAAATCCCTTAAAACGATTTAAATATATTAAAAATTCCTTTGAAACTTTTTAAAACTCTTGAAAATTCCTTGGAATGTTTAAAAATACCCTAAAATTTTTGAAATCCCTCCAAAATAATGGAAATCTATTGACAATTTCTTAAAATCTATTAAAATACTCTAAAATATTAAAAATCTTTTAAAATCTCTTGAAACTTTTTAAACTCTTTAAAATTCCTTGGAATTTTTCAAAATACCCTAATTAATTAATTTAATTTGATGAAAGAAAAGTGTCTGAAGTGGTTTTTTATTTTAAAAAGTGATTATAGTGATTTTATCTTTAAAAAGTGACAAAAAAGAGATTTGAGAAAAAAAAGTGACTAAAATGACGGTGTGATAGCCCTAATTATTCTTGACAGTTACTTAAAGTGTTTCTAACCAAAATTCCCTGACTTTTGCCATTTTTTTAAAATCCCTGACTTTTCCATGATTTCTAAGATTTCCCTGACCTACGGCCACCCTGGATATTGGAACAGAAATTATATCTGGAACACATAGAGAAAAAAATTGATTAATTTCTTAGTATGTTAATATTACTTGCGGAGACTACAAATAAATTTGTATTAATACTATCCACTCATTAAAATAAATTTCAGGATTATAAAATAATTTGGATTGCTAAACTCCTGTTTTTAGAAGATGAAGAATTGACAATCAAACCTGTTGTAAGAGCTGGAGTCCACTCTTGTTCACCTGTGGCACCCCACAAGAGAGTTAAGCTCTTATTTGTAGAATTTGTTCCCGATTGTCCACTTTTCTCAATACTACCTTGCGGAACAACAGGCTTTTGATGTTTCGTTAGCAAATCTGTTTAAATTAAAAGTTAAATCCGCATTAGAGTGCTTTCATAATAATCTATTTAAATACCAGGCCTCGGACTCATTTGAGAAATTCAAGATAATGTCAATAGTAGGAACTAAAAGTAACATATTCATATTTTCCACTAAACGGCTAAACACAAACATTTATTTTAATTCATGACGTTCATTCTAAACATCCTTTAACACAACACAGCAAAAAATTGCAAAATAAATGAATTTTGAAACAAATACTTAAATTTTCTACTAAAAAATATCAATTTCCAACAAAAAATGGAACAGTTAAACTTTTAGTTGAAAAAATTAATTTTCGACAACAACAAAAAACGGAATTTCAACTGGAATAGCTAAATTTTAAACAAAAAAGATGAGTGTTCAAATAAAACAATGAATCTTCAACTGAAATAGTTGAATTTTCAACAACAACAAATTAATTTTTACTAAAAAAGATAAATTGTCAATCAAAACTTAAATAATTAAATTTTAAGTTCAAAAAATTAATGTTCAACCAAACAGAAGAATTTTCAACTAAAATATTCAATTGGAATAAGTTAAATTTTCAGTCAAAAAAATTACTTTCCACAAAAAAACTAACTTTTAAAAAAATAGTTCCATTTTCAAACAAAGTGATGAATTTTCAACTAAAATTGTAAATCTTTAACTGGAATAGTTGAATTTTAATCCAGAAAGATGAATTTTCAACTAAAATTATGAATATTTAACTACAATAATTGAGTTTTGACCAAAAAGATTAATTTTTAACCAAGAAGATTAATTTCTACCAAAATGGACGAATTTTCAATTAAAAAGATAATTTTTCAACCAAAAATTGAATAATTACATTGTTAGTCAGAAAATGAATGTTCAACCAAAGAGATAAATTTTCATCTGAAACTATAGAGTATTCAACTGGAATAACAGTTACATTTTCAGTATAAAAAACAAAATAATTTTCAACCAAAAAAGAAACAAATCTTTAACAAAATAGTTAAATTTTCGCCAAAAAAAAGGCGTTTTCATCCACGCAAAATAGAAATTTTCAATCAAATAGCTCACATTTCAACCAAAGAAATGAATTTTTAATTAAAATGATGTATCTTCAACCAAAAAAATCAATTTTCAACAAAAGAGTTTAACTTTCAACCGAGTAATTATAATATATAATATATAATATATAATATATATTATATATATAATAAAAATATAATATATAATATAATAATATATAATATATAATAAAAAACCTAAAAGATGAATTTTCAACTAAAATTATGAATCTTCAACTGGAATAGTTGAATTTTAAACAATAAAAAATTAATTTTACGAAGGAAAGATGAATTTTTCACCAAAACTTAAATAATTAAATTTTAAGTTAAGAAAATTAATGTTCAACCAAACAGATGAATTTTCAATTAAAACTATGGAATATTCCATTGGAATAAGTTAAATTTTCAGTCAAAAAATTACTTTCCACAAAAAACTAACTTTAAAAAAAATAGTTACATTTTCAAACAAAGTGATGAATTTTCAACTAATATTGTAAGTCTTTAACTGGAATAGTCAAGTTTTAAACCAGAAAGATGAATTTTCAACTAAAATGATGAATCTTTAACTAGAATAGTTGAATTTTTTACCAAAGAGATGAATTTTCAACCAAAAAGATTAATTTCTACAAAAAAGGATGAATTTTCAACTAAAAAAGATCATTCTTCAACCAAAAATTAAATAATTAAATTTTTAGTCAAAAAATGAATATGCAACCAAAGAGATACATTTTTAACTAAAATTATGGAATATTCAAGTGGAATAATAGTTACATTTTCAGTTCAAATAAATAATAATTTTCAACCAAAAAAGAAACAAATTTTCAACCAAATAATTAAATTTTCGGCAAAAAAATCCTTTTCATCCAAAGAAAAAAGAAGTTTTCAATAAAATAGCTCATAATTCAACCAAAGAAATTAATTTTGAATTAAAATGATAAATCTTCAACCGAAAAAATTAATTTTCATCAAAAGAGTTCAACTTTCAACCAAGTGATTTTATTTCCAACCTGAAAGATTAATTTTCAACTAAAATGATACATATTTAACTGCAATACTTGCATTTTTTAACCGAAAAGAAGAATCTTTAAACAAGAAGATTAACTTGAAAAGAAAAAGATATTGTTGAACAAGAAAAGATCAATTTTCCACCAAAAATGGACATTCAAATTTTCAGTTGAAAGAATTAATTTTCAACTAAACTGATGAATTTTCAACTAAAATGATGAATCTTCAACTGGAATAGTTAAATTTTATACCAAAAAGATGAGAAAAAAGGCGAATTTTTCACAAAGTACATACATTTTTAAACAACTAGATACATTTTCAACCAAAAATAGAATGGTTAAATTTTCTGTTTTTAAAAATGTAATTCTTAACCAAAAAAATCAGTTTTTCAGCAATATAGTTAAATTTTCTACTGGAATGATTAAATTTTTAGTTTAAAAAATTGATGCCTTGCAATATTTTAAAATACCCTAAAATATTGCAAACCCTTTAAAATCCCTTCAAATTATTTGAATCAATTAAAATTTTCTTAGAATATTTTGAAATTTTCTCAAATATTTCAAATCCACGGAAATATTTTTAAATCCCTTGAAAAATTTTAAAGCTCTTAAAAATGCTTTGGAATATTTTAAAATACCCTAAAATATTTCAAAACATTTAAAATCATTTGAAATCCCTTGACGTGTTTTTAAATTCTTGAAAATGCTTTGGAATTTTTTCAAAAAACCTAAAATATTTTAAATGATTTGAAATCCCATTAAATTACTGAAATCAATTGACAATTACTTGAAATCTTTCAACATACCCTAAAATATTTCACAACCTTTAAAGTCTTTTGAAACTTTTTAAAGCTCTTCAAAATTCCTTGGATTTTTTTTAAATACTCTAAAATATTTCAAATCATTTAAAATGCCATTAAATTACTTAAATCAATTAAAAATTCCTTGGAATCCTTTAAGATACCCTAAAAACTGTAAAATCCTTTGGAACCATTTCAAATTATTTAAATATATTGAAAATACCCTAAGATATTTCAAATCGGGTAAAATATTTTAAAATCCCTTGCAATTTTTTAAAGCAATTGAAAATTCCTTCGAATTTATAAAAATACGCTAAAACCTTTCTAAAATAAATGAGATAAGATTAAAAAGATAACATTTTTTGAATCCTTAGAAAATTATACAATGCCTTTTTTAATGCTTTTTTTAACTATACAATCCTTTAATATCTTTTCTACCCTTTTTAAAATCCCTTGAAAATTTTCGAATCTCTTGAAATTTCTGAGAATCTTGTAAAATACACTAAAATTTTTGAAACCCTTTGAAATCAATAAAAATTTTGTTAATTTTTAAAGTCCTTGGATATCCTATAATATCACGTGGGTCTGGTGAAATGCCTAAAAATCCCTTGAGATACTTTGGAATTCCGTAAATTATCTTGAAATTTGTAAAATCTCTAAATATTTCTTAAAACACTTTGAAAACTTTGAAATTCTCTGAAATCCCTTATAATCCTTTAAAATACTCTGAAAGCCTTAAGCCCTATAAAATCCTTTTAAATCACTGAAATCAGTTGAAATTCTTTAAAATCCTTTGGAATTTTTAGAAATCCCTTGAAATCTTAAAAATCCTTTGATATCTTTGATACCCTTTTGAAAATCCCTTGAAAATTTTGGAAACTCTTGAAATTTCTGAGAATCTTGTAAAATACCCTAAAATCTTTCAATTTCCCTGAAATCCATTGAAATTAAAAAAAATTAAAGTCCTTGAAGATCCTATACAATAGCGTAGGTCTTGTAAAATCCCTACAAATCCCTTGAAATATTTTGAAATTCCGTAAACTATCTTGAAATTTGTAATATTTCTTAAAATTCGATCAAACATTTAGAAAACTTTAAAATACTCTGAAAACCGATAAGACTTCTTGAAATCTCTTAAAATTCCCTGAAATATTAGAAATTCTATGAAATACCTTGGAATCTTTGAAATATTCGAAAAACCTTGAAACCCCATGAAATCCATTCAAATCCCTGAAATCAGTTAAAATCCTTTAAAATCCTTCGGAATTTTTAGAAATTCCTTGATATCTTTGATAACCTTTTTAAAATCCCTTGAAAATTTCCTAACCACTTGAAATTTCGCGGAATCATTTAAAATGCCCTAAAATCTTTGAAATCCTCTGAAATCCATTGGAATTTTTTAATTTTTTAAAGACCTCGAAGATCCTATATAATCACTTAGTTGTGATTAAATCCCTACAAATTGCTTAAAATACTTTGAAATTCCATAAATTATCGTGAAATTTGTAATCTCTCTTAAAATTTCTTCAAAAATTTAAAAAAATTTGAAATCCTCCGAAATTCCTTGGAATCTTTTAAAATACTCTAAAAGCGTTGAAGTTAAAATCCTTTAACATCCCTTGGAATCTGCTAAATATCTGCTGAAATTTTTAGAAATCCCTTGAAATGTTTTGAAATCTTCAAAATCCTGACATTTTTAGAAATTTCAATTTGTAAATGACGCATATGTTATTTTAGGCAATCTGGCGAAGAATTTTAAAAAAATGTTTAAAGGAAAAGTGGAAAAATAGTTTCATTAGCAATCTATTTAAGAAAATAGTAACATTAGTGTCATTTTTTCAAAATAAGGGGCCGTACTTAAATTACGTAACGGATTATATGCACTCTCCAAGACCCCCCACCCCCCTGTAACGAGCCGTAACAAAATATTTATACCCCCCCTCTTACTGTACGTAATTTATGGTTTCGAGAAATAATAAGATATGGGTCTTGAAAGTAATGGAAACTTTTTATATTTGAGATAATACATGCTTTGCAAAATTCCCTGATTTTTCCTTTACAAAATTCCCATTTTCCCTGACCATTAATATTAAAATACCAGCATTTTAATCTTGTAATATTTTTTAAAATAGGGTCTTTTGTAAACGGAACAAAACAATATTTCAGATGCAAAATTAAAAATATGTAATTTATTTATTGTAAATAAATTCTACTATAAAAGATTACTTTAAAAAAATAACTTGAATTTTCAACAAAATAATTAAATTTTTAAGAAAATAATTGAATTTTCAATTTAAAAAGATGAAGTCTCAACAAAAAAGTGTAATAGTTGATATTTCAACCAAAAAAAAAAAAGAAATTTCATTTAAAAAAAGGAATTTTAAAACCAAGAAGACGACATTTCAACAAATAAAGATTTTTCAGTCATGATAAAACAAAGTTTATTTAAATTGTCGAACCTTCAAGCCAAAAGATCAATTTTCTGTACAAAAATTGAATAATAAATTTTCAACAAAGTAGTTCAACTTTTACTCATGAAGTTGAATTTTTAATTAAAAAAGATCAATTTTCAACAAAATAGTTAAACTTTCAACCAAAGAGATGTTAAACTAAAAATATGAATCTTCAACAAAAAGATTAATTTTCAACCAAACAGTTGCATTTTTATCCAAGATAGATGAAATTTTCATCCAAAAAAGATTTTATTGACTTTTCAATATCAAAATATGAGTTTTAAACAAGAAGTAAATTGTCTACGAAAATAGTCGAATTTCCAACCCAACAAGACGAATTTTCAACCATACAGCATGACTTTTTAAGAAAATTGTTGAATTTTCAGCCAAACAGTTGCATTTTTATCCACAAAACATGAAATTTTTATCCAAAAATGATTTTATTGTCTTTTCAATATAAAAATATTAATTTTAAACAAGAAGTAAATTTTATACGAAAATCGTCGAATTTTCAACCCAACAAGACGAATTTTCAACCAAACAAGACGAATTTTCAACCAAAAAGCATGACTTTTTAACAAAATTGTTGAATTTTCAACCAAACAGTTGCAATTTTTATCCATGAAAAATGCAATTTCTACTGAAATAGATGAAGTTTTAAATTAAA